>SNQJ01S0018530.1:100148-115178 GCA_010110895.2 Picea sitchensis
CAAACATATCTTTTAATGCTTCATACATTTCATAGGTTGTCTTCAGGTTGGCAATATGAGGTAAGAGATGATCTCTTATTGAGTAGATGATTATTTTTCTTTCCTTGACATCTTCTTCCTTTCTTATATACTTCTCTTCATCGATAGTTGTATCTCGTAAATTTTTGGTTACAAAATCCAAAATGTCATCTTCTTCAAGGGTGACCTAAAGCCTTGACATCCAGGAGATAATGTTTCTTGTTCCATCAATCCTATCTTCTACTAAAGTTTTGTTCTTCATTTTTTTTTTGGACTTCTTCTCAAACTCTTGCAAACTGGACTTAGAAAACCTAATGGTTTTGTTGGAATTATGACTGCCAACAATCAACTTTGAGAGTGTCACAGGAATTTTTTTTCAGTTGAAACATTTCTTCAAGAAGTTGTAGAAACACTAAGAACAAGATTTTGCAGAAAATTTTGGCACCCTAGAAACCCTAGGGCCAAAAAATCAAAATCTTCATAAATTCATTTTGCAGATCTCTAGAGATGTGTTGAGGAAGGTCGTACAACTTGATACAAGTTTTATATCCAAATTCCACTTGTAAGGTGTTGAAAAGGCCAATCAAGTGAGGGTTGTATGGATTTCTGCAGAAACCGTAGAGGCCATACAGAACTGTAGAAGGAGGATGGCTTGGATTTTTAAGTTCTTGTGGAGGGGTTATTCAAGACCTAATATCTGATACCATGCTTATTTTTCAATAAGAAATGTTTAAGAATGAATTTCATTCCATTTTATCATTTTACTTAAACCAAAAACAATTTTGTTGCAATAACCAAGATCACAAAAAGAAATACCATGCACAAGTACACAAGAAGTATCCTGGGAAACCCTTCTCAACAAGGGAAGAAAACCCAGGCAATACTTTTCTATATTATTCAAGAGAAATACCTCCACCACCAAGAAAACCTAGAACACAAAACTGTGCTCACAAACCCTAGAAGACTAGAACCCAAGAAAGGTGCATAGTTTTCCCAAGAAGATGTACTTGCTGAAATTTCCAAACTCACACAAATGATATGATTCCTCAATGGGAAATTTACTTTTAATTATATTAGACTGAACCTATCAACAAAGGTTTCTACTGGAACAACAAGGTCAACATATCTAACTCACAATATAATTAATAATAACCAGATTAATTATATTTTTCTTTAATTATTTATTACATTAAGGTGGGGCTGACGTGTACCCTTTATGTAATTTACCCCAAATTTGCCAAAATAAAAAAAAATATATATGAGGAAAATTAATCTTCATTTTGTTCTAGGAGACTTGTAGATACAAGAAGTAGGTATTTATCATCATTGTTAATTGTTAATTTCTATGAGATTGTTATGCTCTGGCTATCAAACGATGAACAATCACATCACTAACATTTCTACTCCAACGTAACTCTTACTTCACAGAACTCCTATACAAATAAACTCTACATTTTAACATCCATCCCTTTTTAACCCTTCAATCCTACTATTATTATAATACCTATATATCTATGTTGTATTAGACTTAGGAAAAATACAAATTCTATACTCTTCCCTAAGGTTGCCATGCTTGCGTGCAAGGGAAACCTCACTTGACTTTTCGAAATACGAATCATATACCATAGATTGTATTCACTTTACAAAGGGGTCGGGAGTGTGCACCCTTAGTGATAAATTTTTTGGCTTAAGGTATTTGACATTACCTCACATGGCCAAATAGATCAAACGATTCACCTGTGATTAATGTGTTAAAATGCATGAGAGCAGAGACACACAGGAATAACACAAACTTAGATTATTATTGCACACATACATAAGTACATATATAGTTGAACTCAGATTCAACTTACCCCAAACATAGTTATGGAGGTTGAGAGAATATCTCAACAACTCCTAGAAATCTTCAACCAACCCCTAAATTAATCATTAATTCTAACACCCTCCCTTAATGATTACATTACAAATAAACCACATATTACAACATAGATCTTTGTCTGATATGGTCTTCATCAGCACTTTCACCCACTCTGAAATCTCCCGGTTTAAGCTCTTTCTTCTCCACAACTTCGAGCTTCCCTCTCGACTCATTTAAGATAAAAAACACTTCTGACCATCTTTGATGAATTTGTAGGATCAAAGATTCTTGACACCCCCGAAGAAGAGTCTTGATACTAAACCATCCGATTGAAATATTTCCATCCGTGAAATAACCCCAAAGAATAAATTTCAAACAGTTTTATAGGAAAGTACTCTAGTTACAGAATGTATTCAGCAATCAATCCTGCAAAATGACCTTCTACACACACATACACAAAACATAACCTGTAACTGTTGATATTATTAAGAATTGATATCCCAGCGAATTGATTTTTGAAAGTCCACGCAGCAGTAAATGAAACGGTCAGCAACTTTATCACAAAACTGCCCACAACTTTCTTCATGACTAGCACTAACAGTTCATTCCTTGTTGAATTGATCTACAGATTCCATCTCAACGCTTCCACCAGTCTATGGATCTCCGTGATCTGAGTATGGACGGGCACCCACCAATCTATATGCTCTTGTTCCTCTCAGAGACAAAAATTTCTGTGTAGAAACAACTTGTGCCTTCCACGAACACGAGCAGGTACTTCTTCTTTTAGACTGGAAATATAGAAATTTGTCTACGATCTCCTCTTCGCCGGTGAAGTGAACATATTTTGACTGACAGAGTTTGTCCTCTGGCAGAGTTCCTTTCAGATGTTAACGCATGGACTATATGCAGCGAATCTCCTGTTGCAAATGTTAATTGAAAAGATCCCTGGCGATCCAACAGCGACAATGTCATCTCCACACAATGAGGCAGCAAGCGTTTGAACAGATGCAAAATCTCACGGCTCCCTTCTCTTCACGCACCAACTATTATCTCTCTAATGCACAATTGGCTAGCAGATGGCACGCTGGATGATTTGGACAGCAGGTAGACGAACAATGTGATCAGTCTTTGGTACATCTACAGACAGCGGCAAATTACTTATGCATCAACAATGCTAGCGACGACTTATAATTCTAAGTGATGGTCCTCCCTCTCTCACGATCGGTGCAGTAACAATTAAATCTCCTTCAACAGTGACAGTGGAAACCGGAATCAAACAACAAATCTAGAAAACACATAAAACACTCAAAAACAAACTCTTCACTCTCACGCTTATGTCTCACATCTTCCTGGCCTTCCCGTGAGGGAATCAAGCCAGAACAGGCTCTGATACCATGTTAAAATGCATGAGAGCAGAGACACACAGGAATAACACAAACTTAGATTATATTATTGCACACATACATAAGTACATATATAGTTGAACTCAGATTCAACTTACCCCAAACATAGTTATGGAGGTTGAGAGAATATCTCAACAACTCCTAGAAATCTTCAACCAACCCCTAAATTAATCATTAATTCTAACATAATGGATGTGTATTGATCTTCCAGTTAGTATTAACATGAAGGTTTGATACCAGTGTAACCCTAACAAATCATTTAACCCTGCCTTAACTGAATGATAGGAGTTAGAGTTCGATGGTCCAATTTTTCGTATCATGAAGGGGTTGTCCTTTACTTCGCACCTCTTAATGTGAAAGGAAGGTTTCTTGTCAGACGTGAATTAAACCTTTGAACAGAACATAAATGGAGACCTTGTGAGTAGGACACTCAATGGTTATCACTTGTTGCCTCGTCCAATATGATTGTGCCATCTCTGCCTCATCACATGGCCAAAGCCAGCCTTCATACCATCAGAAATTAATCTGTGTAGTAAGGGTTCTTCAGGGATAGATGAGTTTCTTTTTTGATTTGTGAAGTTTTTCGAATTAGCTTTGCCTTTTTTTTATTTTTTATTTTTTTATTTTTTTTTATTTTTTATTTTTTTTCAGTGAGGGAGATCGGTGACTTGGAGGATTTTACCCGATGGAAGAAGGCATCTCTACCTGATCGCCCTAGCAATTTCACGATTCTCCTATATTCTAATAGTTGGATGGAACCCTTGGGGTTTCATTACAATGGAAGAAACCCTTTGTACTATAATTCTTATTATGACTTTTACTGAAAGTTTTTCCCCATTATCATCATTCTCCTCGTAACTCCCTATACTATTCTCACTCCTGGGTAAGTAAACTTCATTGTTGTTTTATTCCAAATCCTTTCAGAACCTTCTCAGTACTCCTCTTTTTTTGTTTCCGATTTCCACAATCTCGCACAGGCATTTTAGTAGGGGTTAACATGCTTGCATTTACTTATGGGGTTTTTCATTGTCCCTCTATTCTCTTTTATGTGTTACCCTTACCTTTATGTGTTGTTACCTGGTATTGAGCCTTTGTGAGACCATGCGGGATTTCTAGTCCAAAATTTAACTTGGTAGGGTAGAAACTACACTATGTATTACATGTTATATAACGTTTTCTTTGGGAGTCCACCATTCGGTAGATTCTAACAGGCCACTAGCTGACTCTTACGACTATAATGTTTTTTTAAATGATCTTCCTTATTTCCATTCAGTATATAATATAATGTGGGTATTCTGTGTCCTGAAAAATTCATTAAGGAATACCCTGCAACATTCAAATATATCAGTCTATGATAAATTCTTGGGTTAAGGTGTTTCATACTGTTATTATCATTGTATATGTGTGGTAAACACCATTCGAAGCTTGGTAAATTAGGCAAGGATGTTAACTTTGTACTTAAACATCGATTAAAATCATCCTCTTTAGCATATACAGTCGGTTCGTGTTATATTTTGATGTCATCATTAGCATATACAATTTAACTCTATCTGTAAAGTTTGAGTAATGCATTCGACCTGCTCACACTGCGTGACCCATGCAGTTCGTATTTTCAATGTTAATGTTATTTGTTTATTTCATTTCCTAAAGAGTTTGATTTCTACGTTTTGGTAACCAATTCTAATTATGGGACCCTATTGTTGCGAGGGTACCCATCAAGAAGTTCTTGGACCACCCTCCCCTTTGGCCTGGGAAGTCTGCTCAACCAAAGCGCGACAGGGAAAAGACACTAGGTCTCCAAGTCGCAAGTTAAGTGCAAATCTATAGAAACTTTTCCTGTCATTAATCATTCTATTGAAAGTTACACTCGTCTTACTTCTGTTGAATAATACTAATATTGATGTGTGTTTCCTTATAGGGACTTCCACCATGCACAGTCCCGGATGCAGGCCCCTGCCATACACACAAAAAGTATTCAGGTTTCATTTCTCCGCTCTTAAATGAGTGGCCTAAGTTTCTAAGGATTGATATGATTCTAAAACTAGAATGCTATTATCATGGGTGATAATGTTCATTCATAACGATACCCTATTCTTTAACTCTGTATCTCCAATTTTAACGGAAGGGCATAAGGATCAAAACCTTATTATTGTGTAAAATAAATGAATGGTATATATTGAACATGGTTGTATCATTATTCAAGTTGTATAGTCAGTTTTTAGATGGAAATACGAACAGTCCCTTCTTTCAGAAAAATAGATCTGTTATATAAATATTTATGGAATGAATAGCAACATGTATCTGTGATCAGTAATTCTGTCTTGACTCTTTCCAGTTTTACATTGGATCTTATAGAGAAATTCAAACGATTTCTTGTTTAAACCTGTAGCTTTTCCTTTTTTGATTATTACTGCAGTAGGTCTATGCATATCAAAAATATATGATTCCAGGGTATATTCTCTTCACTTCAATTAATTGACTACTGTATCTTTTTATTTCAGAATTTCGTATGCGATCTGCAAGCTTATCCGTTTTCCCTTATATTATTTTCCTTTCTAGGTCTTCATTTGTGACTAGACAAACTATTTGCTTTCCATCATTTCATTTCCAAAAATTCATCTATGACTAGTTAGGTTGTTCTCTTATCATTATTTCTTTTTCCATAAATGCGTTTATGACTGGTTAGACTGTTCGCTTTCTATAATTCATTTCCAGAAATGTATTTATGACTAGTTAGATTGTTTGTCTTCCATTATATTTTTAGCACCTGTTGGATATGCATACACGAGCATTTAGAATGAATAATGCAGTTTTGTATGGTTATTTACACACACACACACACACACACATATACACAAAGTTACTTCCTATTGCATGTAATCAATTCCAACAGTGATTAAATTGGTAGTGCAATTAGTCTAGAATTAAGGGATGACCCTGTAGATGTTTTTGATCTAAGATTTACTTCCAGAATAGTATTCGCATAGTCTAAAGTTTACTTGCAAACAGAAATAACCAGATGTATATAGTTCACCGATCTGGTAGTGATTTCTAGCATAGTATAATGAAATAGTATTCTATTTAACACTGCTATAATTCCTAATACATTTCCAAAATTCGATTTGATTCTAGCCAAGATTCTTAGAAAGGTTTGTTCAACAGTTACAATTAAACTGAAATGGATTATCCTACATTTCACTTCATTCCTTCAGAATTTAATAAAACAGAGTACCTCATTAACATTTAAACAGATGAAATCCTATAAGCCAATAGTTCCAAATAACATTTGAACAGAGAAGGAGTAGATAGACATATATGAACAATTTCCGAACAACAAATGGAACAACCAAGTTCCTCGCAACCTTAGAACAAAACAACCAATTCACTTGTCCCGTTCACCCACTACCCTGACCATGAACCCATGAGGGTGAATTCAGAACTCCTCCTCAGTAAAATTCCTTCAATTTCAGTAACTTCTCGTTGCCTCACACTCATAAAGAAGTGTTCATAACAACAAGAGATCATTCCTTTCCCCAGTGTACTAGGCAACGTTATGCCCCCTCCCATATGTTATATATCCAAAATAAATTGTCCCTAGGTCTTTTTCCCCTTGGGAATTTTCGGAGATTTACAAATCCCTGATTTTCAGGGGCTTCCAATGGCCAAATTCCCGATTTTCCACTTGTCACATTTATCCCTGAGGTATTTCCAACATGTTCCCCTCTCATGGAGTCATGGTCAACTGATTTTAACCTGGTTGTTCCATTTGTCCATCAACAGTAAATATAAAATATTTTGCTTCATTCAAGTGTCATAGTCAAATAGTTAGTTGGGTCAAATCAGATCTCTGCCCAACAATCATAATCATCAATTACAATTAACTAAATTCAAAATTCAAAATTTCCATAAATGGAAATAATTTTCCAATTTCGAATTTATTAAAAACGAAAATAATTTCCTAAGCAATTTCTGATTTAAAAATAATTTATTTTGGGGGATGTTACATCCTTTCCCCCTTCCAAAAAACATTGTGCTCAGTGTTCATTCCTTTCTTGGAACATCATTGGATGAGATTTCTGCGAACCCCCCTCCAAATCCCAAGTGGCCTCCTCAGGGCTAAAGTGCTTACATTGCACTTTTACCTGGGCGATGAATCTTTTCTGAAGTGTTATTTCTCTCTTGTCCAAAATGCGCTGAGATTCCGCTTGGAAATCGCCTTCTAGTTCCACCTACACCAGGTTCCAATCAATCATATGAGTAGGGTCATGAAAATAATTCTTTAACAAGGAAACATGAAATACATTATGGATTTTTAGATTGGAAGGAAGTGCAAGTTGGTATGCTATAGGTCCAATTCGAGCTAAGATCTTGAAAGGGCCACAAAACCTAGGTGCCAACTTGGTAGAGTTCCCTAGATTTAGTGAACTTTTTTGGGCTTTGACTTTTAAATAGACGTGGTCTCCCACTTGAAATTCCAGGTGTCTTCTTTTCTGATCCGCATAACTTTTTTGTCTGTCCTACACCTCTTTTAAGTTTTGTTGTACTTTTCTTATCATGATCTCTATTTCCTCGAGCATCTCTGGTTCCACCATGAGTCTGTCAACTGGGTTATCCCATCTAATCAGAGTCATACATTTTCTACCATACAATACTTCGAAAGGGCTCATCCTAGCTGAAGTTTGGTAACCATTGTTGTATGCAAATTCCACCAAGTGTAGGTAGTCTTACCACTTGCTTGGTTTTTTTCTTACGTACATGTGTAGCATATATTCTACGATTTGGTTTGTTTGTTCAGTCCGACCATCCATTTATGGATGATAACTTGTGCTAAAATTCAAGTTAGTATTTAACCCTGCAAACAATTGTTTTCAAAAAGAAGATGTAAATTTTACGTCTCTATCCGAAATTACCATTTTAGGAACACCATGCAGTCTAAAAATTTCTTTCATGAATATTTCAATGATGTTAATATCTATAAAAGTAGAATTTACAAGAATAAAGTGTCCAAACTTACTAAGCTTATCGATTACCACCATAATTGAATCATTTTGTTTTTGAGATATAGGAAAACCTGCAATAAAGTCTAGTGATATAGTCTCCCATTTCCATTTTGACACAGGTAAGGGATGCAACATGCCAGCTAGATGTTAGTGTTCGACTTTTACCTATTGACCATCTTGACACTTAGCTAATTATTTCGTTGTTTCTCCCTTCATATTAGGCCAGTAAAATAATTTCCTTAGTGTTGTTACCATATTCTAGTATCCTGGGTGACCAGAATATGGTTTCTTGTGTACCTCGTCCAAAATCATTAACTTTAATTTCATTGAATCTGGTATGTATATTCTATTTTTGAATTGTAGTAGGCCTTCTCTGTCCAAACTCGGATCTCTTTTGTTTGAATTTTCTGCATTATCTCGTAATTCTGCCACGGTTCTGGTGTAATTTTCGTCATTATTACCTACAAGCTTTATCCTTTGCTCAAGATCTCTTTCTTCCCTGCTAATGTTTATTTCAAACATCCCATGAACTCTTCTGCTTAAGGCATTAGCCACTTTGTTTTCCTTACCCTTGATATGTCTTACCTCAAATTCAAATTCTCTCAAGAAGGCCAACCATCTTGCTTGCCTTGCATTAAGGTCTGGTTGACTAAACAAAAATTCCACACCCCTTTTATCCATCAATAATAGAATTTTTCTACCCATTATGTAGTGTTGCCATATCTTTAAGTCATGTATTACAACTGCTAGCTCTAAGTCATGAGTGACATAGTTTTGTTTGTCTTCCTTTAGTTTTCAGGACTCATAACAAATCGCGTGCCCTTTTTGAGTTAGGACACCACCTAGTCCTTGTTTACTCGCATCCACACAGACTGTGAAGTCTTTGTCTGGATCTGCTACCTTTAAAATGGGTGCAGTCGTTAACAATTCCTTTAAGTTATTAAAAATTTCCTGACATTTCTGTGACCAGATAAATTTAGTTCCCTTCTTTTGTAATGATGTGATAGGGTATCGAATCTTGGAAAAACCCTCTATAAATCTGTGGTAATATCTGATGATTCCCATGAATGACTGGATGTCCACTACATCCTTCGGAATTGGCCATTCCATGATGGATCTTATTTTCTTAGGATCGACTGCAATACCTTCCTTAGATATTACATGCCCTAGGTACTGTATTTTCTTCTGATAAAAGTCGCATTTATCGAATTTGGCATACATTTTGTGCTTTCTCAAAGTTTGGAGAACTATCCTTAGGTGTTGTTCGTGTTCTTCTTCTGTTTTAGAATACACTAGGATGTCGTCAATAAATACCAAAACAAACTTGTCCAAGTACTGACTGAAAATATTGTTCATTAAACAAATGAATGTAGTTGGTGCATTAGTGAGCCCAAATGGTATAACAACAAATTTGTAATGTCCATATATTGTTCAGAATGCTATTTTACTTATGTCCTCATCTTTTATCCTAACCTGGTGATAACTAGATCGTAAATCCAATTTAGAAAAAATCTTTTCCCCACCTACTTGATCGAACAGATCATTTATCTTAGATAAGGGGTACTTGTTCTTAATAGTCATTTTGTTTAATTGTCTATAATCGATGCATAATCTCAGAGTTATTTCTTTCTTTTCCACAAAGAGGATTGGTTCTCCCCATGGTGAGACACTCAATCTAATATATTTTTTGTCCAATAATTCCTGTAATTGAATTTTTAATTATGTTAACTCTGGTAAACTCATTCGGTAGGGTGCTTTAGATATAGGGGCTGAACTATGTAGTAGGTCGATAGAAAAGTCAATCTCCCTCCTTGGGGGTAATTCATGTATTTCATTAACAAACACATCTTTGAAATAATTCAAGACGACAAAATCCTCCAAGCTGGGTTTATTTTATTTTTCTAACAGGCTTGTTACTTGGATGGCATAAATCTAACAACCCCTTTTCATGCATTTCTTAAATTGCATTGTTGAAATTTGTCTAACTGAGATTGGTTTTTGTATACCTTGAACTGTCCTAGTAGTGTCGTTTTCATCTTTATACTCGAGTTATTTTTCATAACAATCTAACACTGCTTTATGCCTTTCTAAGCAATCCATTCCAATAATTACATCATAAGACCCTAACCGTAGAATGTTCATATTTGTCTTTATGTTTTGACCACCTAAACTGAACTTATAATCAAAATAAAGTTGACTACTTTTCTTTTTGTTCTTTTTGCTAGTTGTACTAGCCAAGATTTTGCATGTCTTGTTTTCTTAAGATTATTTCAATCCACTATACTAGGAGTGATATAAGTCAACGTAGCTCCAAGATCAATTAAAACAAAAATACGAGTGTTATTAATTTTACCTTCAATTTCCACCGCAGAGGACTAGTGGTCAACTTAACGACCATCCACAACTACATTGATCCGATATAAGCTTTTGCCCACATCCCATACTCTAGAGGCTTCATGTAGGTTGTGAACCGTAGTTCGGGTTGTTGAAGTCAAATGTGGACAGTTCCTCCTTAGGTGAGGTTCTCCACATTCCTAGCATTTTAACAGTTCATGGGAGTTGTCCCCAAACTTATTTGTTCTCAAATCTATTGGTTTACCGCCTCCTTGGATGTTCTAATTGTTGGAGTAAAAATTGTTCCTTGGAAAACTCTTTGATGTGTTCCGATAAGGAGCTAGATGATATCCCTTCTTCCATTGGTTCAATCGGTCTTGTTTCTTTTCTTTCCAAGCCTTTGGGAAATTTTGACCGTTGTTTGTATTAGTCGTAACACATTAGGGATTTCCTGAAAAATTCGCTCAAGGACTTGGGATTATCAAATTCTATTCTGTCCTTATAGGATCGTGGTAGACACCTTAGGAACCGTTGGATTTTCACTTTGTCCTCTCGGATATAAGGCACGAACCATAGTAATTCCAGGAGTTTGTTTATCAGATCTTCCATAGCCATTTGACCGAATCATAGCTCATAAAATTCTTTGTTTTTTCTTTCATAGTAACTTTCAAATAGGTACTGTTTCTTAAAGTATCTCTTAAAATCTGACCATTCCATCTGTTTTTCCTTTAGTCCCTTGGCCAACTTCAGGTCTTTCCACCATATGCTATCCTTTCCTTTTAGATTATAGATGGCCATTTTGACCTTCATATTGTTGGAATAGTTGTATATCTGGAAATAATTCTTGATGTCTAATAACCATGCTTCATATTCCTCCCTTGTTCTGGATTACCCATCAAAGGTAGATGGTTTGATTTTCTTAAACTCTCCCTCAAGGTGATCTACCTGTTTCCTTTTTCTTCTTGTTTTTATTTTATCTCCAGCTGAAGATGTACCTTCAGATGAGTTGTCCCCTTTTTCTGCTTCATGACCAGAATTCTTGGAGGCCCTTTTAGTGACCTCTTCTTCCTGGTTATCATCCTTTGGGATTTTCTTTGTCACTATACTTCGCAGAAGGACTTCATTTATTTCATGTTGTTCCTGTTGTGCCTTTTTCAATTTCTCATTGTCTGCTTTGAAAACTTGCATCTCAACAATGATATTTCTCAAAGAACTTCGGTAGGTGAACTTCTGTCACTATTTTCCCTCTGACATTCAAGAGGACTTTGTTCAGGATTCTCCTCGAGTCGAATTTCTGCTTCATCCTGGGCTGCCATGATTACAACAAAATAAAGTGTTTTTTTTATTTGTAACAATAATTGTTTTGTTAGTTTTACATAAACAGGAAAATATATGCTAAGTAAATATTTTGGCCCTGCTCAAGGTCCAAGTGTTGTAACCTTTTCTCTAATACCATATGTAATGTACCCCAAATTTGCCAAAATAAAAAATAAATAAAAAATTCTGATGAACATTAATCTTCAATTTATTCTAGGAGACTTGTAGATATAAGAAGTAGGTATTTATTATCATGGTTAATTGTTAATTTATCCAAGATTATTATGTTTTGGCTATCAAATGATGAACAATCACATAACGAACATTTCTACTCCAACTTAGCTCTTACTACACATAACTCCTATACCAATAATCTCTACATTTTAACATCCATCCCTTTTTAACCCTTCAATCCTACTATTATTCTAATACCTGTATATCTATGTTGTATTAGACTTAGGAAAAACACAAATTCTATACTCTTCCCTAAGGTTTCCATTCTTGCGCGCAAGGGCAACCTCACTTGACTTTTCAAAATATGAATCATATACCATATATTGTATTCGCTTTACAAAGGGGTCAGGAGTGTGCACCCTTACTGAAAATTGTTTCGACTTAACATAAGGTATTTGGCATTACTTCACATGGCCAAATAGATCGAATGATTCACCTGTGATTACTGGTTGTGTATTGATCTTTCAATTAGTATTAACATGAAGGTTTTATACAAGTGTAACCCTAACAAATCGTTTAACCTTTCCTTAACTGAATGATATAAGTTAGAGTTCGATGCTCCAATTTGTCGTATCATGAAGGGATTTTCCTTTAGTTCACACCTATTAATGTGAAAGGAAGGTTTCTTGTCAGAAGTGAATTAAACCTCTAAATCGACCATTAATGGAGACCCTGTGAATGCGAAAATCGATGGTTATCACTTGTCCCCTCATCCAATAGGATTGCTCCATCTTTTCCCCATCACATTGCCAGAACCAACCTTCGTACCATTAGAATTTACTCCGCGTAGTAATGGTTCTTCAGGGATAGATGAGTTTCTTTTGTCATTTGTGAAGTTTTCAGAATTATCTCTACTTTTTTTTTATGTTTTTTTTTTCAGCAAGGGAGATCAATGACTTGGAGGATTTTACCTGGTGGAGGAAGGCATCTCTACCCAACCGCCCTGGTAAGTTCATGATGCTTTTGTATTCTAATAGTTGGATGGAACCCTCACTGTTTCGTTACAGTGGAACAAACCCTTTGTATTGTAATTCTTATTATGACTTTTAGTGAAAGTTTTTCCCCTTTATCGTTACTCTCCTCATAGCTCCACAGACTATTCTTTCTCCTGGGTAAGTAGACTTCAATTTCGTTTTATTCCAAGTCCTTTCAGAACCTTCTCGGTACTCCTCTTTTTTTGTTTCTAGTTTCCACAATCTCGCACAAGAATTTTAGTAGGGGTTAACATCCTTGCATTTACTTATGGGATTTTCATTGTTCCTCTATTCTCTTTTATGGGTTACCCTTACCTCTATGTATTGTTACCTGGTATTGAGCCTCTTTGAGACCATGCGGGAGTTCTAGTCCAGAAGTTAATCTAGTAGGGTAGAACCCACACTGTGTATTACATGTTATATAATGTTTTGTTTGGGAGTCCACCATTCGGTAGATTCTAACAGGCCATTAGCTGACTCTTACGACTATAATGTTTTTTTAAAGGATCTTTTGTATTTCCATTTAGTATATAATATAATCTGGGTATTCTTTGTCCTGAACAATTCGTTAAGGAATAACCTGCAGCATGCATATATATGAGTCTATGATAAATTATTGGGTTAAGGTGTTTCATACTGTTATTATCATTGTCTGTGTGTGGTAAACACCATTGGAATCCTGGTAAATTTGGCAAGGATGTTAACTATGTACTTAAACTTTAGTTAAACGCGTCCTCTTCAGCATAGATAGTTGGTTCATGTCAGATTTTGATGACATCATTAGCATATAGCATTTCACTCTATGTGTAAATTTTGAGTAATGCATTTGGCCTGTTCGCACTGCGTGACCCATGTAGTTCGGATTTTCAATGTTATTTGTTTATTTCAAATCCTGAAGAGTTTGATTTATACGTTTTGGTAACCAATTCTAATGATGGGACCCTTTTGTTGCGAGGGTACCCATCAGGAAGTTCTTGGACCACCCTCCCCTTTGGCCTGAGATGTCTCCTCAACCAAAGTGCGACTGGGAAAATACACCAAGTCTCCAAGTCACAAGTTAAGTGCAACTCTGTATAAAATTTCATGTCATTAATCATTCTATTGAAAGTTACACTCGTCTTACTTTTGTTGAATAATACTAACATTGATTTGTTTTTCCTTGAAAGGACTTCGACTATGCACAGTTCCGGATGCAAGCCACTTCCATATGCACAAAAGGTATCTGAGTTTCATTTCACCACTCTTAAAGGAGTTCCCTAGGTTCCTAAGGATTGATATGATTCTAAAACTAGAATGCTATCATCATGGATGAAAATGTTCATTCATAACGATAGCCTATTCTTTAACTCTGTATCTCCAATTTTAACGGAAGGGAATAAGGATCAAAACCTTATTTATGTGTAAAATAAATGAATGGTATATATTGAACATGGTTGTATCATTATTCAAGTTGTCTAGTCGACTTTTAGATGGAAATACGAACAATCCCTTCTTTCATAACAAAAGATCTGTTATATAAATATTTCTGGAATGAATAACAACATGTATCTATGATCAATAATTATGTCTTCACTCTTTTCGGTTTTACTTTTGATCCTATAGAGAAATTCAAACGATTTCTTGTTTAATCCTGTAGCTTTGCCTTTTTTCAATTATTACTGCAGTAGGTCTATGCATATCGAAAATATATGATTTTAGGGTGTATACTCTTCACTTCAATTAATTTACTACTATATCATTTTATTTCAGAATTCCGTATGAGATATGCTAGCCTATTTGTTTTCCCTTATATTATTTTCCTTTCCAGGTCTTTATTTGTGACTAGACAAACTATTTGCTTTCCATCATTTCATTTCTAGAAATTCATCTATGACTAGTTAGTCTATTCACTT
>SNQJ01S0018531.1:12658-52293 GCA_010110895.2 Picea sitchensis
TGCTTCTTGTTGTCATTATGATGGTCGGGTCGTCTTGATTGTATTCGTCTGACTTGCGTCCTGTTGGTTCGAGTGTTGACCTAGAGTCGAGGGGGTTGTCTCTTCTACACACGCGCACACACTTTAACAAAAAAAAAAATTCACCGGTTGACTGTGTAGTTGTCCTTAGCTAGGAGGGGTGTTACACACAGAACTTTGTATGTTGTAAATTAGACCCGAATGTTTACATTCTCAGGACGAGTTATTCACTTACACTCCTAGTTTTGTATGTTGATGATTTGTTGATCATCGGTTTCTTGACTTCAGTGATTATTGCAGTCAATAAGATTGTACATAATACGTTCTTGATGACAGACATGGGTCCGCTACATTTCTTCCTTGGACTCGAGATCAATCACGATGCATCAAACATCAAACTGTCTTAGGCCAAGTATGCACAAGATCTCCTTGAGAGATTTCATATGATAGACTCCAAGTCTTCCCCAACTCCTTTCCTATCAAGAGACAAACTTGAGGATGGCGGGGACACTCTAGTGGTTGAAAACACACTATACATACAACTAGTGGGGAGTTTGTTCTATCTCACACACTCTAGACCAGACCTCTCTTATGTAGTTGGAGTAGTCTCTAGGTTCATGCAGGAGCCGCATGAGCTACATTGGAAGGATGCAAGGCGTATCCTTGGATACGTACATGGTTGCATCACCTTTGGGATTCATTATGCAACAGACTCTACATTGGACCTCATTGGGTTCAATTTTTCTGACTAGGATGTCGATAGCATTGATCACAAGTCAACATCTGGTTACTCGCTCAGTCTTGGTTTTGTGCCTATCTGTTGGTCAAGAAAGAAGAAGGTTGTTATTTCTCTCTCTTTCGTCGAGGAAGAGCATACAGGGGTAGCCAAAATAACCATTCAGTATATGTGGCTACACAACTTTTTCACTGAGTTGGGAATTCATTTTCATCGGTCGTTCATCATCTCATGTGACAACGAGAGCACTCTGAAGTTCTGCAGAGATCCAATTCAGAGGAAGCAGTTGAGCCACATTCAGATCCACATGCACTACATCTGGGAGTTAGTACATGAGGGAATCATCGAACTTTATTTTTGTCCTTTAGAAGAACAAACTGCAAACATATTCACCAAGACCTTCAGTGAGAAGAAGTTCCATTCTTTGCACAGTCGTCTTGGAGTGAAGGACACAATTTCAGAGCCACTGTCAGTTCTTCTTTTCACATACATTATACTTTGATGGGGAATTTTTCCATGAGGTTTTCCCTCTTTCCTCTCTTTATTTCAGTGTATCTTTTGTATTTGGGTACCTAACATCGCCTCATTTTCGAGACCCATTCTTTATTTTCACCATAGTGATGTTCAGGGGGGGCATTGGAGTTACTTCACACACACCTAGGATTTCTTTTTCCTAAGGTTTTTCCTATGTTTATTATTCATTATTCAGTCTCCTATATTTTAGGAAGAATATTCCTCTAGGGAGAATATTATCTCTAGTTCACTCTTCAGTTTGATTAGTTAAGTGGAGTCTAGATGTCACACTGGTATTATCACCATGCAACATTGAGATCATCACCAGCTAACGCGCATTGTCCTTGGGATCATCACTATAATAGAGCATTACCCATGATTCCCCGATCTCCTCCTCACTTCACTCTGTTTCTGTCAGTTAATTGAAGACTCATAGATTAGCTAACTCAGTTAGGTGGCAGTTCACTCCCGTAACTGTCCGAGAGACTAGACTAGGTGGCATTTTACTCCTGTAACTGTTGGTGTGTGTCCAAATCACTCTAGACCACTACTATGGCACATGTTCTTCTCCTCTAGTGTGCATTGGTTGAGTTATACAGATTATATCATGTGTAAATTATTATTCATCCATTTGGTTAATGAGAATTCTTCCATTCTTTCTCTCCTGATTCTCTTTTCTCATATTTTCTCTACAACTATGTATGTCAATTCCTAGCTAGATATATTATGCGCAGGCTCAATACATTTACAAAAAGAAGAATGAAAAAGGGAAAATGAAGAAGTTCACCAGGAAAGAAGGAATATCAGTGCAGAGTCAAAGCAAGGAACCGTTGGATCGAAGGCCAACCGCACATAATGCAATTAGAAAGTGGACAAGTGGATTCCACTTAGAATTAGTGTTTTGTGTCATGATGTAATGGTTTTTACCCACCTTTTTGTATATATATAAGATGTATGAGATAGTTAGAGGCGTCATAATTATATTAGAGTTCATAAGAGAAGTACGTTAAGCAACTTTTTGAGTCTGAGCCGAAGTATTTTTTTTTTTTGAGTTGTGGAGCTCAGATGGAGTCAGCATTGAGATGTAATTGAGGGTTAGGTCACAAGATGTCGAGCTTGGCGTGATGTTGGTCATCCTCACCATTCATAACCCTATTATGTAATGCACAAAACGTTATTTTGATGAAGAATCAGAAATAAAGCAGAAGATATTTGTGGACATAACCCGGTGGGGTGAACCACGGTTAAAATGTTGTCTTTATGTGTCATGTGTTGATTTTATATGATTTATGAATGAATGGAAAAATGAATGCATCTGTTAGAGTTTATTTATAGAACACACTAGAATAATCATGAAGAATGAATGTTAATGAATGGAAAAAGTAGTATATCTGATGAATGTTATGGTAGAATGCATGTTAAAGTAGAAGTAAAAGGAATATCCCAAATCCCTTCCATGACTGCAGACATATGTGTCCTGCAATCATCGATAATCCATCTCGGGTGATACTACATTGTGCACTATGTGTGTGGTGTATCCTTATGTTTTACCAAAAGGGTCGATGATGAATAAGGTTTTGTTGGAGAAATAAGGTAGAACTTGGGTCATCCCATACATCCAAAAAATGGTTTTGTTGTCGACTGGAACTCAGAAGAACATCTCGGAAGGGGTTTGGTGAGAAGGTTAATGAAGAAGATACAGTGGTAGAAAGGGATGTTTAGTCCATGGAACCCTACAATGCAAGATATTTAAATATGGTTGGAGACAAAGGATATCGAGTTTGCGCAAAAGGATAATAGAAGTTTTAGATATGCATCGCGCCAGTATCTGCAGAGGTATGTGTTTATTGATTTTCATAAGGTATATTTCTATTATTTTCCATATTTATTACAGGAGTGGATATTGAGGTTCAAGTATACTCATCCAATAAATCGGATAAGTCCAATAGAGTGGACTACTCAAAACATTGCATGATTGGAAAGGGTTAATAAAAAATTCACGCGCGTGGTGGATTTTTGGTTAGATAATATTACTGTAGGGTTTATTACTAAATTTGTAGTCGATACTATTAAGTCTTACACTGTTACAGAGTAGGATTTCTTGAAAGGACTAAGAGGGAGGTACATTAGGTCACTTTACATTTCAATTAAAATATTATTACAGGATAAAGGTGTGAATACCATGGAATCAGACAACTAAATCACTCTGCGTGCATGAGGGAGCTGGGGGGAGCACTAAGGAAGATCTGAGATATGGAGAGGGATTTGGAAGGAGGCTAGCATAATGAAGAAATGGACCCTATAATGATGGATGAGAAAAAAACCATGGAAATAATAAGGAAACAAGGAATGATGCACAAAGGACGACCCCACCAGTATAATATCAATAGTAAGAAAAGGGAAGGAACTGAGCGAGAGGGCTTGGACAGGGATGAGGAAGAGGTAGAGGATCTTCTCACAATAGGGAATATTGACGAAATATTTCATGCCACATATGAGAAGAAAACCATAGGAAAGGGGCCCGATGTAGAAGAAGGATCTCCATTCCATATCTGAATTAGTGTGGAACCAACAACCCCATGTGCGTCTAATACATATAAAGAAGAAAAAATGATTAAATAGCAATTGATTAGTGGTAGAATGATATTTACAGGATGCGGGTCCAGTGGAAACTCAAGGAGAAGTGTAAGTTCAGCAAGTAGTAGTCAAGTATCTACACCGCATGTAGGTGGGAGTACAACAAACTTCACAATAGAAGGACAAGATCCAACTATTAGGTTACCAGAGTTCTGAGGAGATGGGTTAAATGACCCAGAGTTGCATTTTTTTATATGTGAGAAGATATGGAAAAATAAGAAGATTACATGTGAGGATACAAAGTTTTCATGGTTGGAAATCACATTCAGAGACCGCGCATTAGACTGGTACATGGGTCTTGTAGAAACTAATCCAATGGGAGTTCCTACAAGTGTAGCAGAAGTGAAGAGGTAATTAATCAATGAATTTTAGAAACCAAGTTCAAAGGATCAATTCATGACTCAAATGATAGTGCTATAGCAGGAAAACCCCTCTACGGACTACACAAAGGGCCTAAAGTGTAGGCAGCGCTAACTGTCTAAAGTCTCCTACTTTTTATCACTATCCCAATAATACCCCACAATCATACATAAAAGACAAGAGAGAGGTATCCGGTAGGCCTACCTTAAACTCTGTGCCTGGTGTCGATCCCTTTGCACTTGGTTGTTTCCTGACTGCAAATCTCCTCCCAAGGCCAACCTGCATTCATCAAAAGACAAACAAGAAACTACAAGCATTCATTCTACATATGGATTAGTGGGTTAGACATTGTAAACAAGAAATGTAAACAAATCATATAAGTTTAAGACGTCATTTGGCGGGACAGAAAAAGTACTTCTTTCTATTAATCTCACTAAAGTCGCTTACAACATGAGATCGACACTACTCCTAGAACCTGGTCCTGGGCTCCTCTTCACCATGCACCAAATGCTTCCACATCTTCTTCTCCTCTTCAGTTCTCTCTTAGGGAAATGGTAAGGGCTTTACAATTGGGCAAAAGGGGGATTGATAAAATGGGTAGAGTTTCTTTTCTCTCGTGCTTCCCCTTGCAATGGGACCCCAACCCTTTATTTTATAGGAAAAAAGGGATAGTAACAGTTGGGGTGACTGGCTATGGGTAGTCAAACGGTTAAGTAATAGCTCGGAAACCAGTATCCTATGCAAATTTCCACATTTCATGATATTCTTTGAGTGTATGTGGGTTGTAGTGGCTCAACAAGTGTGTGTACGCGGGAAGTAATGGTGCAGGGCATGTAAACCTTCAAAATGATTGTTTTTAGAAGAGTTTTTCAATAATGGCTTGGTAAAGATAGCAAGTTAGATGGCCTGATGCTAGGTATGCATGTGAGGTGCAATTTAGGGTTATAACAGATGCCCCTTAATGTGTGAGGTCATAAGAGCACTTGATGGCCGAAATACATTACAAATATTCACCACTATATGATGCGAGTGAAGCCAAGGACCGAAGTTCAGGAGGTGCCATCTGCAAAAATAACAATTTGTCTCACCGAGGCGGGCATACCCATGCTTGAGATGAAATAAAATCATGGTTGCCAATCAAATACACTGCATATCCATGTCATATAACTATATAAAGTGTAGCCGCGAGAAATACACAATAGATCTACATCTCAAAATAAAAAGGATATACATGTATAATATCCATTTTTAAGAAGCCAATGATGCCTCATGGCTGGAGATGAGGCCTTCAGAGCTTGAGAAACAACTTCAGAATCTTCAAAACTCGGGTAGGAGTGTAATATGAGTGTACGAATTCAATACCCAGAGGTGTTCGATGGCTCATTGGTAACAAACAAGAGGATCTTGATGATCATAAATAAAACTTCATTGATTTTGAGCAAGGACTTGATTGGTCTTTCAGGCTGGTCGGGCATGACGACAAGAGACAAACTGCAGAAGGGTCGACTCAATTTTAGTAAGACTTCCCTTGGAGAAACGAAAGGATGTGCTTTGTCCAAGGGCAACTGATTGTGCTGTCAACAAAAAGAAAATACTTTTCCCTTCCTCTTTTTGGGATATATTTGATTTTTTTTGTCTTTTTCAATAATTTTGGGAAGCTTGAAAAAGAATAAAGAATGCTATGTTACAATGGAGGATCGAGTGTCACAAACATACTAGTTCCAAGCACAAGGAACACATTGATGCTCAAAGCAAGGGGACATATGTAGGAAAAGGACACTCGGGAAAAATCCTCCATGGGTCAAGGTGTCAAGATGTAGAGCCAAAGTGCTACAAGGCTTGCATATAAGGCATGCTTTAGATGGTTCAGTTGAGAGCAACATGGAGCTGGCATTAGGCCAAAGATGCAGGAATGCAAATGTGATTAATAAGATACAATGATAACATCCTTCGATGTGATTTTAACAAGCCCAGAGAAGGTAAGATCGACGGTTTTTCATTTTTAGAGAGTCTGAAAAAGCATAAAAGGAGACTCCACTGGGGTACCTTTTTCGAAGGTAGTCTAGTCGGTTCGAAAAAGGGGTAAAATAGCACCGAACATACGTCTATTCAAAATCATTTTAACGAGTGTGACAAAGACAATATCACTTGGAAATATTTTCATTTTTAAGGAGTCTGAAAAGAGATTAACTATGAACTTCGTCAGGGATGTTCTTCTGGACCAATTTAACAAGTGTGAAGAAATAAGGTCACTCAGTTATATTTTCAATTTTACAGAGTCTGAAAAGAGTTTAACTATGGGCTCCGTGGGGGTTCCTTTTTCGTAAGTTTTAGTCCCTCAGGCCCGAAAAAAGGGTTAAATCTATACCTGAGAATACTCTTCTAGAGAACCGAGGTTCCTAGAGTATACCTTTGTTCGTACTTTTGACCATCTGGATTGAAAAAGGGGTAAACTACCGCCGGACAGACGTGCCTTCAAAATTCAGTTCAGTATGCATGAAGGGCAACAAGATTGCTCGGCAATCTTTTCATATTTATAAGGTCTGGAAAGGGCTTAAAAGAAGACCCGTTGTATTTTGGGAGTCTCGAGGGTGAGGTCAAGAGTGATAATGAATGATGCAAATGAGGCTCATACTCGTAATCAAGAAAAACTAATAAGGATTCTCGAGCCTATAGTTATTAGTGACGGCATGGACACCAAAATGCAACGAGGATCTACCTAGGGAATCCATGTGAAGGTAGGCTCTACCACTAAATTACAACACTTCTAGAGCAAGAGTGAGGGCTCTGTGTTGCAATTTGGTGGGATCGATCCTATGGCAAAGAGGAAAAGACAACGAGGTGCAACAAGTGCAGGTGGAAACCTAACTTACATGCACAAAATTGAAAAAATGACTTTTTACCAAAAGACCTTTAAAATGACCCAACTCTCCAAAACATTTCCCAATACCCAAAGTAACACTTATCGTAATATTCCATAAGAAACTCATAAACCATACTAAATTCTTTTTAAGTTAGAAAAAATGACAAAAGGGTTCGAAAAAAATGACAAAAAGGGGCAAAAAGGTCTATAAATAGAAGTTTGGCAGCTCATTATCACTATTACGAATTGAGAATTGACCAAAAGTCAAAAAATACCCCTTTGTCAAAAGAGTTCATTTCGAGAGCTTCAGTGGACAAAATGAAATTTTGCTTGGACAAAGTAAGTACAAATTAGCCCCTCCTGCATTTCCATTCCTCCTTTTTGTATTTATTTTTGTTTTTTTGGGGGGCGCTGACCTTTAAAAGGGTCGACCCTACGTGTACATGGACTTTCCTAGGACAACATGTGTATTCCCGCATTCAGACAAAACTCTACACATGGGCATACACGACTGTATCGACTGCAGCCCGCGTATACCCTCCAACATGTGAAAAAAATAAAAATGCAAGAGTTAACACTCCATGATTTTGTCTTTTTGCAGGATGTATGTTCATTGGAGAGAGAGGGAACATGAGAAATTTGATCTTTTGGTCTTATAAAAACCTTCTGCTATCCCTGTCTTGTCACAATCAAGGTTGCTAAATTTTATCCAGTGTCCATTTATGAGGGCACAACCCAGGTTGCTAAATGCATTGATAGATTACTGGCATCCTGACGCAGAGGCATTCATGCTCGAGGGGCAGTCATTGACTCCAACGACTGAGGATATTTACTTTTTGACTGGTCTCTCGAGGAGAGGGGATCCAGTCAACTTGCGCACCTTTCCCCATGGGCCACACAACATTGAGGATTTGATTGGACTCCATTGCGAGGTTGGTACTAAGAAAGTAGGTTCTCAGGTGCATATAAACAAGATCAAAAACCTACCACTGAAAGAAATTGTTCTACTCATTGGGTGGCTCACTGGATCTGTAGCTTTGCATCAGGCTTCCTAGGCACACATGCATTGTGCAATTCAGTGCTTAAATGCACATTTTTTTTACTGGAGCACAACCATGATGACATGCTTGAAGACACAGTTGACAGATTGTCGAGTGCGGGTGCATAGGAACTTTAGGTTTGGGACCTTTTTGTGCTCTTTCTTCTTTGAGAGGTTACCCAACATTAGTCCTCGAGAGACTATATGAGGGCATGAGGCCACTCTCTCGGCGCTATGCAGATGGCCAACGTTGTTGCTGCGATAGGGTGGGGGGAGGACCATTGAGGCCTTCGATGACAAGTTTTTTGACTGGTGGCCTCAACAGATTCCGGCGATAGAGGACTACCCCTGTGTCGTGATCGACTTATCCAAGGACCTTGACATGGCCATACCTCCCGGAGTAGAGCGAGGAGAGTTAGGTATGCTTGTTTTTCAAAGTTATTTAATTTTTATTTATTTTTTATATATATCATTTTTTTTTGTACCAGAGTATCTGACAAGTATGTATCTGTTATGTGCAGATATGGGACCAGTGCGTCCAGCAGATTTTGCGAGGACGAGGCGGCATCCTCGACTAGAGGCAGGACTAGTAGCAGCAGGGGGGCCTCTAGCCAGATAGGCTGATAGAGTTTTGAGACAGGTGGAGCAGAACCTTACTGCGCTCACTCACATAGTCCAAATGGCAGAGATCGAGGACCTGCCACCATCGATGCAACCTCATGTAGTTGGGGTGACATAGACCTGGGTCCAGCTCTTCCGGCATTTGGCAAATGTCGTTTTTCACTACAGTAGGGCCAACAGGCCCCACCCTTAGCGAGGCTAGACTACTTATGTGCTGAGAGCACTTTTTGTATATTTTTTAGGGCATAAGCCCCGTGACTCTTACTAGACATATTTTTGAGGCGCTTGCGCCCACCCATGGATATTTTTTATCTTTTTCCGTCTTATGGATTACATTTATTTTACAAATTTATTTACATGTGCGTGTGTGTGATTTTTCTTACATGTGTGAAAAATACCAATCTAATATATGATTAGCTAGAGTATCTCTGATTTGATTCAATCTCCTAGGAACATGGATATACGTAATTTAATTAAATCTTCGTTCTAAGAGACGTACCCTAAGTAATCGTCGTTGTAGACTCATATCATGAATGCGGTAAGCCCTATTTAACTGGGACACAACCAGTTGGGCATCTAAGTAGACTCGAAGGTGAGAGATACCATGTGACAAAGCGTCATGACGCAACTCTAGAACTATGCACTACACTGTATTAGACAACATTGTTTTTGGCGTCACCTAAACAGATACCTCCTAAAGATAGCAACTGGCCCTAAGGTGTGAAAATCACCCAAGCTGCGGAAGAAAGCCTCTGAGTGTGTCGGCTAGTGTCGTCCACAAACCCAATGAACACCTCTGATTCACTTGACATCTACCACAGTGAAAAAGATGACATCAAAAACGACACGTGCATAAAACCAAAAGACAAAAACTGAAAGAACAATGTACAAGAACTATACATATGTTACAAGAAGTCACCCGAGGAAACCCACCTACGAGTAATACTTCTTGAGGTAAAGCCCATTTCTAGGCTCTGCCAAAGCATTTCCCTCAAAGTCCACCAGACGATAAGCACCTTTCTTTAGAACTTCCTTCATGATGAAAGGTCAGAACCACATGGGTTTGAACTTGTCTGCCCCCAGGGGGTCCTTATCTTGGTCATAGACTAAGATAAGGTCACCTTCAGAGAAAATCCAAGGACGAACGAATCGATCATACTGACACTCGAATTTTTTTGTGTGAGCCTCGTTAGCTAAGGTTTCATCCCAACGATGCTCATCGAGCTGCTCAAGATATAATAAATCCTCTTCAAGTGGTGAAGTGTCTGGCAGTAACTGTACTGCCAACTTTAGAGATGGGATCTGGCACTCTATAGGAAAGACTGCTTCCATCCTGTAAATGAGTTGAAAAGGTGAGAAACCGGTTGGAGTCTTAACAGACATTTGGTAGGCCGATAATGTCAATTACAATGTCAAATTCCAATTTGACCTGGCCGAATTGATCGTTCGATGTAAAATAGTCTTTAGGGATTTATTCATAGCTTCCACCTGGCCATTCGCTTGTGGGTAGTAGGGTGATGAATGTTCTTGCCTCAACACAAGATTTGATGTTAACTTGGACATCATTTTGTTCTGAAATTAACTGCCATGGTCAATGACAATATCTCTCGGGATGTTGAACCTTGCTATTATCCGATTAAACAAAAAGAGAGTTGCAGTCTTGCCATCATCTATAAATGTTAGCATAGCTTCAACCCACTTCGTGAAGTAGTCTACTGCTACGATGATATAATGGTTCCCCCTTGCAAAAGAAGGGTTTCGTGTAGCGTAATCAATCACCCACTTGGTGAAGGGACCAACTGTGATGACGGGAAACATCGGAGTGGGGTGTGCCCTCATCTTCCGAGAGAAGATCTAACATAGGTGGCACTTCTTGACTGATTCAACACAATATTTGATTAATGTTGACCAAAAGTAATCGGCTTGTAGAATATTTTAGGTTGTTGCCAACCCAGACAAATGAGCACCACATGCTCTAGTGTGGCAATCGTTAAGCATGATTTCCACTTCTTCATGGGTGAGACACCGGCGAAGGATGCAATCTACACCTCGACAATAGAGAGTGTCCTCGAGTATGTGATAGTTTTTGGCCTGATGGCATATATAGAGACGCTCATCATGAGAAGCAGAGGTAGGGAACTTCAAATTCCGGAGACAGAATAGTATATCTCCATACCAAGGGTCCGAAGATGTGATCAGAAACATGTCTCCTTTGATAGGCGACTCTTCGGGTATAACATCACCTGATTCAACCAAAATTTCTGAAATAAGTTTCGTAAAGACCAACGAATTTTTGGATTTCGCCGAAACAAAATCCAAGTCGAATTCCTGGAGGATAACTATCCATCTACTGATATTTACACCAATTACACGTCGTGTCAACATGTATTGAAATGGATTCACAACAACAATGACGGTGGTATTGCAAAACAAGATGTAATGATGGAACCGTTGGACAGCATGAACTACTGCCAACGCAAGTTTTTCAATGTGGGAATAATTGAGTTCCGGTCCAACCAAAACTTGGCTCAGGTAATAAATCACATATTCTGAGAGCAAATCATCCTCCTGAACCAAGACCATACTGATAGTCGACTGTGCAATGGCCAAGTACAATAAGAAATATTTATTATAATTGGGTGGCCGAAGCAGAGGGGTGGATGTGAGGGTGTGTTTCAACTCTTCGAAAGAGAACTGAGCAGCTTCGTCCCAATAAAAAGGAACATACTTCTTCAGTAAATGCATAAAACCCTTTGTGATCTCAGCATACTTCGTGATGAAACATCGTAAATAGTTCACTTTTCCCTGTAGACTCTAAAGCTGGGGGATTGTGCATGGGGGAGACAACTGAACTATTGCCTCAACCTTTAGAAGATCGACCCTGATCCTTGTTGTCGAAACAATGAAACCAAGCAAATAACCCAATGTGACGCAAAAACTTCATTCGTTTGGATTCAAGCGGATCCGATAGTAGCGACATCGCTCAAAGATAAGTCAGAGGTCTGAAGGATGATCAAATCTCTTGTGAGATAATGACGCTAAATCATCGAGATAAGCCTCGACTATGTGTTTGAGGTCGTGGAAAGAAAAAGACATGGCCCGCTAAAACGTAGCTCCTACATTTTTAAGACCAAAAGGCATCTTCCGATAAGAGAATGTACCCCACAGACAGATGAAAGTGGTTTTGTGTTGGTCTTCGGGCGTGATCTGTATCTGATTGTATCCTAAAAAACCATCCATGAAAGAAAAGGATTCACAACCTGCACATTCATCGACTATTTGGTCAATAAATGGCGTGGGGAAATTGTCTTTTGGATAGGCGTTTTTCAAATCATGGAAGTCCATACATACGCAAATCGTACCATGTTTTTTGTTGATTGGAATGGGATTTGACACCCATTGAGTCAATTGGATGGGGTAGATGAAACCAGCATGGAGTAGTTTCTCTAATTCATCCTTAATAGTTTTTTCTTTCCTAGGGTTGACTGGTCAAAGATTCTACTGAAACAACTTAGCATCAGGATATGTCGTGATTTCATGTTCGACAATTCTTGGATCTATGCCTGGCATTTCCTCGTAAGAATAGGAAAACACGTCGCATAATTCTTTAAATAAATTTGTGTAGATTTGAATCTCCTCGAGGGAGTAGTCCTCTCTAACGAAGATATTCTCCACGATGCCAGGGATTCTGGAGATATCGATAGGTATAGTTTGAGCAATGTTTTCCATATTTCCTTTAGTGTAAGCAACGTGCGTAGCCAAAGGATTGATAGGAAAAGCCTTATCTCCAATCATATTCAGAGTGCATTCACCTGCTTCAATTCTTCTTAACTTTGGGAGGAAGTAAGATCGGTGATGAAGATCATCCCAGGGTTTGTCTGGACTATTAATTTCCTCAATAATTTCCTCGTCTGAGGGCAATACTAAGTCTAAAGAATCAGTATCGGCGAGGAAACCTTGAGCCCATGTAGTCTCGAGAAACGGATCTAAATTTTGTATGGGAGTAGGATCAGGGTCGACAAAAGCTTGCTGAACTATAGAGTACACAACTTCTATCGCAGACAAAGGCATAGCCATGACATGTTGCCTTGTCCCTTCCATCGTGGTTGATGGGGAAGGAAGAGTCCACAGATCGTTAAATTAAGTCGTGTGAAATGAAAAGATTTGAAATATTTTGTCCCTAGGATGGTTGGGGATAGCTGACATGTAATGGACATTGCTGGTTGGAGGCGGGTAATCGAAAGTACCCATCAAAGGTGGGCATAAACCAACCCCTACGTTGACGATGTCGGGATGAGGGTTATCAATCATCAGGACCGTGGATACCCTAGATGAAGGGTTAGGACAGGAGAAGGATAATTGATCAATGGTCATGACCTATCCCTTATGTGGAAACATAAAGACCCAGAAAACTGTCGCGACCACTGCCTGCATAGCGTATGTCCAACTCCTTCCTAACAAGATATTGTAGTCGAGAGACGCATCGACCACTTCAACTTTGATGCACATGGTCTTCCCTCCTAACTGCACGGGAAAAGAGGGATGATTCCATGTGGTCGAAACGAACAACCATTGAAAGAAGTAAGAAGGGTAGGTGACGGAGAAAAAATAGGTCATTCGATGGAATTCCAACACACGAAAGACATCATGCATGTCGAGGCACCCTCATCTACCACCGTGCGGAAAATGTTCTGAGTAAAAATTTTCATGTTGTAAGCCACTACTATTTGAAACGCTACATGGTAATGAAGACGAGGTTTTAAGTCGGTAGTATCAAGCATGATCATTCCTAGATTACAAGTCTCGTCGGATCCTAAGGCAGCTAATAAATCCTTTCTCTGGGAAGGGTAGCTCTAGAGGATTTCCAAAGCTGACATCGCACAAGGGGTTTGTGACAAATCCCCCACCACATAGTAGTTCTAGGTGGCCCTTGTGTTTGGGTTGTGAGAAGCTTTATTGAACGCACCTTTGGGGATGTGTGTCATTGTTTCTCCCAACGTCTTCTCAATCT
This sequence comes from Picea sitchensis, assembly GCA_010110895.2. NCBI lineage: Eukaryota > Viridiplantae > Streptophyta > Pinopsida > Pinales > Pinaceae > Picea > Picea sitchensis. Next base: position 26,457 of record SNQJ01S0018531.1, read on the forward strand.
AGAGAGGAAGAGATGGGTTTTCGGCTTCTTTACCCTTCTCAGGGGTGTTTGGCATTCTGTAAGCATGTGTACTATTCATTATGTCAACACTACCTTTCATCATGTACACATTCACGGATGAAGGATTAATCAAAGATAGAGGGGGTCCCTAAAAGGCCCCTTCCACGCTTGAATAGGCTTGAGCTAAATTTTGCCCATGCGGAAATGGATTTGTTAACACGACAGGCAGCTGTTGTGCCAAACTTCTGGGCCTCCGCAAGCCGAGGGCACTGGTGAGTCTGATGGTCTTCCTTGCAAAGATTACAAGGATACTTCTACTTTTTCTTTTCAGTGTTTCCCTCACCAACATTATTGGTAGGCTTCTTATCCCCATTACCCTTATTTTGTTGTTTCTTCTTTCCATCAGGCTGTTGGGTACCCTTCGGGTTTGTCGATTGCACACTATGTACATTTGATGTTTGAGTAGGGGGAGCAACCGAACCAATGGTCTGTCTGGATGCTATATGTTGTATTGACAATTGTTGTATTTGATTCAACAGTTGATCAACGAGCTTCATTTGCACTGAACCTACAATACCATTGGCATGTGGTCCAGATCTTTGTTTGGTCTTATCAAGTATCAACCGTGGTGCATCTAGAAAAACTTTGTAAAGTAAACTAGACTGAGATTAAATCAATTCTAGTTGTTGGGCTCTCATTATCACTTCTTCCTCTAAAAATACCCCCAAGGTTGTGACACCTTTAGATAACTAAGGTACCAAATACTTAAGGAACCACTCTAGCAGGAATGTTGGTGGGACTGGCACTTTTATCAAACTCTTCTGGCATCTCCATTCTCGGATGTGATCTGAGATATGGTCCGGTTTTGTCTGCTCAAAGTTGGCCAACAATTCGGTGTTGGCATCGTATCTCACAGGTAATTGGAAATGGTTTAATAAATCCATTTCCAATTCACCGAAGGAAGAGTATAATGAGCGGTCGAGCTCGATGTACCATTTTTTCGCACTCCCGAAGAGAGTGCGTTGAAACAAATGCAATTGAATGGAGTCGTCTCTCAAAGAATTGGACGAGCACCATAAATGGAATGTAGTGACATGATCGCCTGGATCTTCATTAGGCTTGGCCTCGAACATGGGGATGTCCGAAGGAAAATCTTCACCATGAACCAACTGCTTCCACATATTCTTCTCCTCTTTAGCTCTCTCTTAGGGAAATGGTAAGGTCTTTACAATTGGGGCAAAGGGGGATTGATAAAATGGGTAGATTTTCTTTGCTCTCATTCTTCCCCCTACAATGGGACCCCAAACCCTTCTTTTATAGGCCAAAAGGGATAGTAACAGTTGGGGTGATTGGCTATGGGTAGTCAAACGGTTAAGTAATGGCCTGAAAACCATTATCCTATGCAAATTTCCACATTCTGCGATATTCTATGAGTGTATGTGAGCTGTAGTGGCTCAGCAAGTGTGTGTACATGGGAATTAATGGTGCAGGGCGCGTACACCTTCAAAATAATGGTTTTTAGAAGAGTTGTTCAATAATGGCTTGGTAAATATAGCAACTTAGATGGCCTGATGCCAGGTATGCATGTCAGGTGCAATTTAGGGTTATAATAGATAGAGATTAAGAAGAAACCAGGAGAATTCATCGGGAAGGTGGACCAAAAGTTCAAAATACCAAAAGGTAAGTTGAAGTACCCTATTACTGATATGCAAAATAGACATTTGTTTGTTAACTCTTTGTTGGCACATTTGAAGTATCCTTTGAGACAATAAAAGTTCCAAAGTCAGGCTAAGGCCCTGCAAGCATCCTTACAACTAGAGGAAAATCAATATAAGAAGACAGGTCCATCTATGGAAGAGTTGAGACAAGATATAAAGAACTTGACATTTCATCTAAATCATAATAAAGGTAAGGATAAAAGAGAAGATGTCTAGTGTACATTATGCAGAACAAAAGTTCATCATAAGAACGAGTGTCCAAATTTTGCACAGTATATACGAATAGTGATGTCAAATCTGTTATCATCAGGAGGACCATGGTGTGAGATATGAAAAACACATGGACATCATCCCTATCATTCTCCATGATGCAAAAGTATTAGACAATACCGAAGAGTAAATTTTGTAATTTTTGCTGCAAGTCAGTTGGACATGAAAACAAGGACTACAAAACCTTGGAGATAATGAAGGAGAGGACATCAGATGCATATAGGGTGAAGGATGAGTTAATGATAGCGCAACCTTGACAACAAACGTAGTATAATAATGCACATAAGCCATAGTATAATAATGAGCAACAATTTCAACCAAAACCACAGTACAAAAATACACAACAATTTCGAGCATCGCCATAGTATAACAATGTGCAGTAGTGTGCAGTGCCACTGTAGTTGAATAATGCGTAGCCACAGTACAATCCAAGACCTTGGTATATTACACTGCACAAATATAATCAGAGCAACAGAGGAGGATTTAGAGGAGGAGGCTATAGAGGAGGAGGATTTGGAGGAGTTAGAGAACTGATAGTTTGTCACAACTGTAAGAAACGAGGACACCATGTAAGAGACTTTCCACATCCACTTGCAACATGTATGTATTGTCGTGCAACAGACAATGGTCAGGACATTGTCCGAAACTTCTGGTGAAGATACAGGACAAGAGGAACCAAAATAATTAGAATGTATAATGGATTGTTGTGGAAAACAAAGAAGAGGATGGGGAAAATATCAACATAGTTACTAGAGGTGGATCCAATACAGGAGAAGATGCAACAATGAAGGATTAGGATCAGTACCAATGGGTCAGGAAGAATAAAATGCAAGAACATAAGTTTGACATGCGCAAAGACAAGGAGATATTAAAAGATGCTAGACATGAGATTTTGAAAGAAAATATTGTGTCTAATTCAAGAACAAAACCAATAGATGAGGTACCAATGTATGACATGCCTCTATTATTTGATCAGGCCAACAAAGAGAAGCCTTTAGATCAATTAATTAACTTAAGAAACTTTTTGGGGTCTTGTGTGAATTTGTTGAATGGAAAAATTATTTATATATATTACAGAGTTTGTCAGAAAAGGGTAATCCTGGGGAAGAAGGTGTGAAGACAATGAATCCGGTTTGTAAGAGAAGAACAAGTAGGTAATTTATGTTAAATGCAAACTTTGGATATTTCAATATGTGAGATATCATTCTAGACTTAGGGTCTGAAGTTAATGTTCTACCAAAGAAGACATGGGAAGCTATGGGAGAACCTCAATTGGGGTATTCACCTATCCAGTTGAAGTTATCAAATCAGCACAGAGTGATGCCAATTGGTATATTGAAGGGGATACCAATATATCTAGATGGTGTGTGCACCATGGAAGACTTTGAAGTAATTGACATAGTAGATAATACTTCACCATATCCAGCGCTATTGGGACTGGATTGGGCTTTTGATAACCAGGTTATTATCAATTTTACGACAAGGAAGATGATATTTAAATAAATGGAATACATAGTTATTATGCCATTGGATCCCTCAGAAGGAGGAAGGTATGTAGAACCAGATACAAACAATTTAATCGCAGAAGACGTAAATAAGTTGTACAGAACTACCGCACTCGAAGAGGATTATATCAACCCAACTGCAGATGGAATGTTGAGTTGGAGGAGTATTAGTTTTTATGCTTTGAACTTTTACACAGGATTGGAGAAATGGCAGCAGTGACTACATGAATTATCCAGCAGAAGATGTGCTAGAATGACACGTGCGTTAAGATGGATTGGTTCAGAGGTAAGAGCACCTCCTATTTTTATGGTTTGAATGACTTAGAAGAATTTTTAATGAAGTTTGAATAAGAAGTAGTAGAAAATTAGAGATTACTAGTATTATATATTTCTTTGAAAGCTACAACTACCCATTGGTTGGGAAAATATAAGGAGAAGATCAACAACTGGTTTTCGGCAAAATTTTATTGTGCATTAGATTTGGCGCAAAGTAGGAGAATAGATTTTTGGAGAAATATGATGGATTTGGACAACACATAGAACATTTAGACAAGTGCATGGCGCAATGGATATTAGTACCACCATAAGAATGGCCACACCATTGTATTCACACATTAGAAGGCATTCCAAAGAACCAATACACAGAACAGGAACAATGCAGGGAAACTACCAATTGGGAAGAAATGAAAAAACAAATTGTGCTTATATTTTCCTTTGAGCATGAGAGCCTAGAAATAGAAAAAAAATTGAAGGTGGTCAGAGACAGGATATTTGAATAAATAGACTTTGAAATAGTCCCAACATATCATAATTAGAAGAAACAGACTGTCCAATAGTTACTACACTGTTATCATCTCGTAGAAGAAGAAATCCCAGCAGAAGAAAATCTGCGTAATATCGAGATCCTAGAAGTTGAAGGAGAGAGGGAAGTAGAAGGTCCAAACATATATTTAAAATATTATTAAGAACCATTAAATATAAAGAATGTAAACATTGGAACTGCATAAAACCAAAAGATTGCAAGCATTGGAAATTATTGGGATAATCGGACAGTCGAAAGAATTACATAATTATTGTGCAAGTAGAGTGACTTGTTTCCAACAACATTTTCAAGGATGAAGGGCTTAGCAGGATAATTAGGAGAGATGAAGATCCCTTTGAATCCAAAAGCCGGACCTATAAAAAAGAGACCCTACAAGATAAATCCAGTTATAAGAAAAACGTGAAGGAAGAAATTGAGAAGATGTTAGAGGATGGTGTCATAGAACCTGTGGAAGAATTAGGATGGATTAGTCCTATGGTGGTGCAAGAAAATAAGCAAGGAGGGATCAGGATATGTGTAGATTTGAGAAAACTTAATGATGCTTTCCTACATGATCCTTTTCCTACCCCATTTACAGACAAATTTTTGGAGAATGTAGGAGGTCAAGAAGCTTATCCATTTACAAATGGGTTTTCATGATATCATCATATTAGGATAGCACCGGAAGATATACATAAGACAAAATTTGCTACAGAATGGGCATAATTTAAGTGTACAATTATGCCATTTGGGTTGAAGAATTCACCTGCAATTTTTTCAAAGGTAGTAGTGGCTTCCTTTAAGGACTTTATTCACAAATTTTTGGAAGTTTACTTGGACGATTGGACATTGTTTAGTTTATTGAAGGATCATGTTGAAGTGTTAAGACTAATGTTAGACATATGTATACAATTTCATATTTCATTAAACATTAAGAAACTCATTTTCAACTCACCTTTTGGTATTTTTTAGGAGATGTGGTGTGTAAAAAGGGTATGTTGGTTGATTCTGTTAAAATTGTTGTCATAGTTAACTTACCACCATCAAAGTCAGTACACCAGTTGAAGAGTACCCTTGGTCATACATGATATTACATGAATTTTATAAGTGGATATGAACAAATTACTACACCAATGGAGAAATTTATGAAGAAGGACACTAAGTATCAATGGAATGGAGACTGCCACTAGAGTTTGGATATTTTGAAAGAAAAGATGGTTGTTGCGCCAATTTTAGTGTTACCAGAATAGGCAAAATAATTTCATGTGCATGTGGATGCATCTACAATAGCATTAGAATTAGTATTGACACAAACAGGAGAAGGTGATATAGATCACCCTATAGAATTTGCAAGAAGGAAGTTATCAGACTCAGAACATAACTACAACACTATAGAAAGGGAAGGATTAGCTATGGTGTATGCTTTTCATAAATACAAACATTACTTGTTAGGGAAACATTTCAACATTTTTACATATCATTCTTCTCTTAGATATCTAGTCGATAAGCCGTTGTTGGGGGGAAGAATATGCAGATGGCTAATTTTGTTTCAGGAGTTTGATTTTGAAGTTGTGGTGAAGCTTGGAAGATTGAATGCACGACCATATCACTTATCCAGGATAACTAATGGAGAAGAACCCAGTAACTTGGAAGACAACTTTCCAAATAGACAATTGTTTTCAGTACATATAGATGATGAGTATTTTGCTAACATTATTGAGTTTTTGAGTACAAGATTTGTGCCAAGACAATTTACTACTGTGCAAAATAAAAATTTGGTGGTCAGAGTTGTAGACTACCAATTGATTGCAGGTCATTTATACAATATTGGAGAAGATAAAATTTTGAGGAGATGTATTATGGAGCATGAAAGACCTCATGATTTAGCAGAAGGACATGAAGGTATTGTATAAGGAACTATGCAGGGAAATCCATTACACATAAGGTATTACGCGCAGGATTATGGTGGCCAAAAATTCACAAGGATTCAAAGGAGTACTGTCAGAATTGTGATGTATGTTAGAGATTTGGAAAGCCATCCAGGAGGGATGAGATGCCATTGAGATATCAAGTAACTTTGAAAGTGTTTGATAAGTGGGAAGTAGACTTTGTAGGTTCAATTAATCCACAAAAAAGAAGATCAAGAGCTAGATATATTATTACAACGACATAATACTTGACCAGATGGGCTGAGGAAACAACAATAAAGGATTTTAGTGCAAATACTACAACACTCTTTTTGTTTGAACATCTAGTTACAATGTTTGGATGTCCAAGAATATTGATGAGCGTTCAGGGGAATCATGTTATCAACAATACAATCCAAGTCATGTTATAATAATTTGAGATACATCATCATAAGAGCACTCCTTATCATCCTCAGGAGAATGGGATAGTAGAACCGTTCAACAAGATATTGGAGAATTCCTTGGAAAATATTTGTAATGTAAACATATATGAATGGGACTTGAACGTACCAGCAGTGTTATGGGATTATAGAACTACATGCAAGAAGCTAACAGGTAAAACACATTTTAGATTGGTGTATGGACAAGAAGTAGTAGTTCCCTTAGATTATTTGATACCAAGTTTGCACATTGAAGAAATCATGGATATGATAGAAAGAGGGGAAACACATGAAATATTATGTCAACTCATGGAATTTGAAGAAAACATAATTATAGCTAGTTTCCATCAAGAGGTACAGAAAGAAAAGGACAAATCCTGGCATGACAGACATATTAAGGAAAATAACTTTAAAGTACGAGATATGGTTCACCTCTATGACAGTAAATACTTACAGCACCCAGGGAAGTTCATAATGCATTGGCTAGGGCCATATGAGATAAACTTTGTCACGAATGGAGGTGACATGCAACTGAAGGACTTACCAGGCAAGGAAATGAAAGGAATGGTGAATCGTAGTTGACTGAAAATGTATAGGGGTAATCGACCTACCAACCCTCAGTAATCATAATGTATAAAGTAGAATTGTACATAATGTATATAGTAGAAAGAAAAAAGAATAAAACTAAGAAAGAAGTGGAAAAATGAGAATTATCCAAAAAGAAGTAGATGGATCAGTGGTTGATAGATAGTCAGGAATGACAGTGCATAGAAGACAGTAAATTGGTATGACAAGAAGTGATGATATTGCATGCAAGACAAATAAGACATAAGGAAAGTTTAGTGCACCAGAGAAATATGACAATAGAAAAATATTGCTCCTCGAAAAAATGAAACAGTCAGGAAAGGAAAAAATTGGTCGCTGGAAAAGTAGGGCATGAAACAAACATTTATGACAATAGAGGAAGTGTGGCTAGTAAGATTTGGATCATTTATGACAGCACTATAGAAGAAAAAATCGTGTTCGGCAAGCAACATTGTGATTTCAAGAAAACACAGAGATAAGGAGTAAGAAGCTAAGAGAGAACATAAAAAATCTAAAGAATATAGTGATATTTCTTAACAAAACCCCACATATTCAAGCAATATGGAACCTCCAAAGGTAGGATCTCCTAGAAGGACAACGAGGAACACATATAGCACCACAAGGTCGTAGCAGGTGCCAACAATAGAAGAAAAAAACCCTACGCAACCATAGGGAGTGGTGGATGTGAATTCCATCCCTTCCTCGGTCATCAAACTAGTGATCCCTACAATACTGGAGGAGAAGGAGCCATCCCCTGTGGTATAAAAGATGAATATTGACCCTAGAACATCATAGAGGAGAAAAACTTGATGCAACAATCCAGCATGGAAATAGTCCCACCAACAAAGGAAGTAGATGAGGAAGAACTGAGTCCAATGAGATGAGGGTTCAATCTAGAACAAATCTAGTACAGTAGGAGCAAATACAGGAAAATGATATCATTGGGCAGTAGGAGTTTGACGCGGAAGAGGAAGAGGAAGAGAAAATGCGTCAGGAATCAAGACCCTCAAGGGCGTCAACAAAGGGGAAAGGAAAACAATAGGTCCAGAGGTCATCACACAAGAAACTATAGGTAACCCTTTTGTTACCATGCATACCAATAGGAGTACATGTTTTACCATATTTTCTAGGATGTGTAGATAAACTGCGCTATGCGAACCACGTTATAAAAGACAAAGACAAGCTTCTAGAATTTGAGAAATAGGTATACATGGAGAGAATAGGGGTCGGTGTGATAGGAGTACCAATTATAGAACCCAAACAATGGATAATAGGTCTATATAACACATGCATAATGAACCTGCTTGAGATCTTGCATTTTGGAAGGTGTAAGGACGTAAATAACTGCGTCAAACAATTACTGACAGTAATGCACCGAGGAATTATATAGTTGCATAGGCTAGTCTAAATTGATGTCGAGATGATTTCAAAAGTAATAAGCCTACCCACAAATGTCGAGAAACAAGCACATTATATGGATGATAAGACCAAGGAGAAAGCCTTGGCAAAGGAAATGAAACAAACCTATGGGACAAAGAGAGGATCCAAGGGGATCATTATAAGAAGAATCAGTGAACCTATGAAGAGGTTAGCAACAAATCTTATGGGATGTAAATTTATAAGGAAGTGTTGCAAAGAAGAAGCGTCGATAGGGGTAGTAGCAGCAGTCGCGCAGTGCCCGAAGGGAACTCTACTAAGCTGAAGTCCATATTTGTTAAAACTGTTTCTAGATGATTGCAAAGACACCCGAGATTTAGGAATGGAGTTCCATTAATTGTAGTTTATCATTCTTATTGCATTAGTGGGATGGAAACACCCTAAATACAACATGTTCTATCAGATAACTAGAAAGTGTCAAGAAACATAGTACGAAACATTGCTGCACACAACTGTTGCAAGGGAAATTCAAGAAAATTGCAACATATTTGTGACATATTTGGAATAAATATAGGAAAAGGTGTTCGAAACTTGGAGGATCCCACAAGAATTGGTGGAGGAATACAATATGATAGCCAAATTCAAATAATCAAGTTACAATATGTGGATCCAGGGAAAAAGGGATCTAGAAAAGGAGTGGTTTTAGATGAGATATTATGTCACAGTGGAGGAAGTGCAATGGGTGATGAAGGACTACAAGGAGGAATGGAACGTTCCGGTGGATCCAACAAAAGACAAGAAATTACCATCAAAATTAGGATCCTCACAGAAGAATATTACCCTTTCAGGAGGGAGCGCAACAACAAGAAAAGTAGCAGTGCAAATGAAGCAGAAAGGGGGGAGCGTAAAAACAAGAACACTTAGACAGAAAAAGGCCATCCCCAATCCTATCACATAGTATAATAATTGTGTAGATTCCACTAATGGAGACACATATAGGGAAGATAATATCCCTATGTAGAAGGGACAAGAAGCAGGGGACATACCAGGGACATATACCCCAATCATAATAGAGAAAACATAGTCAAGGGAACCCAAGACAACTATTTTGCAGTCAAGAGGGGTACGCAAGAAAATGAAGGTGCACAAGGAGGTCCCCCGGTATACCATAACAGAATATTATGTGGATTTATTCACGAAGAGAGTACATGACCATGCCACAGAAGAATATGAAGATGCAGAAAAACTAAGAGAGAAGATAATGCAAGAACTAACAGAAGTCAAGCAAGTCTTGGAGAATATACAATCCACCAAGCTACAACACAAAGGGGAAACACAAGAACAACACACAACACAAGAACATGACAAGCCAACACGAAGTGAGGATAAGACAGTATAGATAAAGACATTGGCAAGTGAAATATTTAGTATTACTAAATACATGTTGCGAATGGATGAAGACATGGTGCACAAACAGGTTAAGGACGCGTAACAGATGGAATTCGTATTGGCTAAGATATCAACAAAAGCGCTATATAGGTTACATAGTAGTGTTTCATAGGAGGTCCAATCAAGATCTAGGATAGATGCGACACATTTGGAGATAGCGAAGGAAAAGAAGTAGGTTCTGGAGACAATCCTCAAAGAAGTTCAGATTGAATATGAAGAGGAAAAATGACGCGGAGATAAACTAGAGAAAAAAATTGAAGAAGTCTTCCAAACAATACCAAATAATGCACTATAAGAATAACTCAACGCGAAAAAGAAGATAACGATGATAGAGAAGACGATGGAAGGATACAAACAGGAGATAATAGAGTTGGTTGGGAAGCTTACACCAACCACCCCTACAGATGATAGCAGAGCTGGAACTAGAGAAACGAATACTGGAACAAGTGCACTCGGAAAGTAGAGAAGTGTTGAAAGAGCACATAACAATGCATGTGGTGGAGGCCCTAACAGAGAAGAGTGCACATTCCAAGACACAAGTGGATGAACTAGCAAAGAGGTTCCAATATTTGGAGAGATCTATACAGGAGGTACACACTTCCTGAGTGGCTCGGGACGAGCCACAGGTTACTATTGGGGGCATGTTGGAGTATGGAAATTTGGGGCTTAAACATATTAAATGAGACATAATGGACCAAAGAAATAGCGTGCACTGGGAAAGAAGGAAAAGTAGTGTAACAAAGGGAAAAGAAAACAATGCGCCAGGAAATAAGGAAGATCAACGCATATTCAAAGCAAGGAACGGTTGGATCGAAGACCAACTGCGCATAAGGAAGTTAGAAAGTGGACAAGTCGAGTCCACTTAGAATTAGGGTTTTGTGTCATGATGTAAGGGTTTTTACCCACCTTTTTTTATAAATAGTAGATGTATGAGATAGTTATAGGTGTCATAACTTATCTTATAGTTCATAAGCAAAGTGCTTTAAGCATATTTTTTAGTCTGAGTTGAAGTATTTGTGTTGTTGAGAGCTGCAGAACTCAGATGGAGTAAGTATTGCGATGTAATTAAGGGTCAGGTCACAAGTTGTGGAGATTGGTGCAATGTTGGTCAGCCTCACCATTCATAAACCTATGATGTAATGCGCACAACGCTATTTTGATGAAGAATAAGAAATAAAGTAGAATATATTTGCAGACGTCGCTCGGGGGGGGTGAACCATGGTAAAAATGGTGTCTTTATGTGTGTTGTGTTGATTTTATATTCTTTATGAATGAATGGAAAAATGAATGCATATGTTAGAGTTTATTTATAGTGCACACTAGAATAATCATGAAGAATGAATGTTACTGAATGGAAAAAACAATAGATCTAGTGAATGTTATGGTAGAATGCATGTTATAGTATAAGTAAAAGTAAAATCCCCAATCCCTTCCATTACTACAGGCATCTGCATCCTGCAGTCACCCATAATCCATCTCGGGAGAGACTGTGTTGTGCACTCTGTGCATGGTGTAGCCTTTTGGTTTACTAGAAGGATCGATGATGAATAGGGTTTTGTTGGAGAACTAAGGTAGAACCCGAGACAACCCATACATCCAACATTCATCTTCAATTTTTTTTAAAATAATATGACAAAACTACCTACAATAGTTTATGAGTTAAGACAACATTTACAAAAAATTCCCAATTCTTGACTTGCAGATAGATTAATGAGATATGATAATGTACTAAAATGTACATGTTCATATTGGACCAAATGTCATGCAAAATTGTGTGAATTTATTCAATATATTGTGTATCGCACAATATTCTTCAAACTAGGTTACAACATATATGCAGGGGTCATATTTGCATAAATTGATGAATGATACATGCCATCCAGATCCGAGGAAAGAAAACAAATGGATATGAAAAATATAATTGGCAATACTCATATTTTAGCATGCTATGTGCATTTGAGACAAACAATATTTTGAGATGAGATTTTCTCAAGATTTAATCGGGCTACAGACTTTTGGTGTAATTATTAATAGAAAGATCATGGGAACTCCACAAGCGCAAAAGTTTCTTTGGATAAAATATACTCCCAATATGGACACATTAAATTGGGATGACCCTATTCAAGTTAGATTTTCAAAAAAATATTTTAATAGTTCTGTGAATGCTTTCAATCCATGTAATGAATATTAGATAAATATCCCTATTCCATGAAATGATGATGATCATCTCTACTTAAAGGACACTTCAAAAATATTTCAATTTGATCTAATGATGGAATTTTAATTGGGATGACCTTATCCTAGTTAGATTTGAAAAAGAATATTTTGATATGTCTGTGCATGATTTTAATCCACACAATGAAAATTAGATAAATATCCATATTCAACGAAATGATGACAATCACCCATGCTTAAAGGTCACGTAATAAATATTTAAATTTGATCCAATAATAGACTATGAATAAATTTTAAATTGTGTTGAGTGCCACATAATGTGAAATGAGAAATCATGCCTCTGAAAGAAGAGAGGAAAATTGGTTAGTCTATGTAACACAACATGGGATCTATGTAATATTTCAAGACTTTGTGTCGATGAGACTGGAGAAAAAAAGTATGAACGTATATGAAATGATGATATTTTAAATACACACTATTGTGAAACATTAATGATGTGATGGGAAAATATAGACTAGAAACATGTTCTTTCTAAGCGTCTGGTCATTAATTACATAGAAAAATATGTACCAAATTGTTAAAAGGATCAAATACCTTCCATGAGATGTTGATGCATATATATTCTATTTAGAATCCAAATGAACTAGCAGCATGTGCATATAAGACTATGTTGTGCAAGACCAATATTGAAAATGACATAGGAGCACAAGAAACATGCCATTTTCTTTTGGAACTTACTATTCACAATTATAGTCATGGATTTGTGGTTCTAAATGTTGGGATGAAGGTTTTCAAACAAGTGAAATTTGATACATATAATGAACATAATGATAATTGTCGTATTGATGCATATAGTAAGAGACATATGAATATGGTGCATGTTTCATTGATAGATGTTACAAGATCCTAGTCATATGACAAATGCCACCACGATGATAAATGGTTACCATGAAAGGATGCATGTGTATGTTATTCCATCATGATTTCAGATTATGATAAGGACACTCTTTGGGAAATATTATGCATGTGGGTGAATTTTAATGGATCCATAGTTGATTTAAAATAGAAATGGAAGTATCATTTGGTATTCCTCTTGCCACAAACCAAGGAAAACGAATGAAGGATATATTACAACTATGTGATTATCAAATTCGTAAATATTCCAATTCTGGTACTATGATTGTGTAGAGTAGCGAAGGGCACTAGGGTTTTTTAGGGATACCATAAGAAAACAATTCCACTACTCCTAGTGTTTTAAAGGCTTCACATATTTGTAGCTCCTATATCATAGAGCAATCTAAGAAGGTGTGAATGATGGAGATAACAATGCCAAAGGTTATTCATCTACATTTCTTATATTAAAAGGATGTGGTTATTTTTTTATTTAAGGGGTGTTGGCTTCCTACTTCAACTTTATATCAGTGGATTCAAAAAGAACTATGAGGTATCTCTTTGGCCCCAAGGATTTTTAATTGTTTAGTTCTTTAATCATGTTGAGTATGAGAGAGTTTTTGAGGAGGGTCCTTGGTTTTGGGGAAATGCCAAGGTTTTTGTAACTCTTTGGTTTCGATATTTTGATCCTAACTCTATGATAATTACTTGAATGAAAATTTGGGTTCATCTTCCTAATTTTCCATTACATTTTTTGCATCTATCAATTTTTTAGGATATTGTAAACTCTTTGGGCTCTTACATCAAATCAGATTTTAGGAGAGATCTCAGTGGATTATGTAGATATGTTCATATTTTTGTCGAGAGAGATCTTAGTAAGGGTATCCAAAATGTAACGTAGCCATCCCCCAGCTGGGTCACCTCAATAGCTAAACCAACCCAAAAAAAATAAATATGATACCAATTCTAAATGCAGAAAATAACATACACATCATGACATTTAAGCTTACACAATGGATCAAGTTGATTAAAATTAAATCCAATTGCTTAATTGTCTAGTGCAACAAATTAATGCATCATTATGTTCACATCAAGAAATAATAACCAAATATATCTCAGAGTAAATTTCACAGCAGTTATATCAACATTATACATGAATAAATACAACAAATAGAACTTTTATCCTATAAAATGTGGAACCCGTTGCGGAGGAAGGAATTTCCTCCAAACCATAGGCTTGTTGTTCCATATCTCAACAACAAGCCACCCCCAAGTTGCAGCTATGAATCCACAATATACAGTGGTCCCTAAGGTTGGCTATTTTCCCCCTCTCAAAAATCAATTCTCACATCAAATTCTAGTACACTAGATTTCTTCCCCTCAACCTGCACAACCCAAGGGATGGAATCTCCCTTCAATTCTCATAGTACCTCAGGCCTTTCCATTCCCCTCCAAGACTTCTAGAACAGGCTTGACAAGAATTCTACTTGTTGTGACCTTAGGAATTCTACAACTACAACATGAATTCACCTAACAAAAAAACACGTGCTTCCTTAGTGAATTTTGAACAACACATCACTCCCATACAAGAAACCCATTTCTCCATGAATTTTCAACTCCAAACACCTGTCAAAATTTCCTAAAGTAGACAATATTCAACACTCAGAACTCCATTTTTGTCTAGAAAACTCCATGTAAAAACTGCTCTCTATGCAAAAACGTGAATGTGCAATTTTGGTCTCCTACGCATACAAATTTCCTCTCTTTCTCTTTCTTGTTTGACTTGCACTATTCCCCAAGCTAATTTTTCTCATCCCCCATGCTCCCAATAACTATGGGATGTCACTCTCACACCCTCCCTCTTACATGAATTCAATGATTGGGATCTAGAACACTGAACAACTAATGGGAGGTTCATGGTAAGGATAATTTAGAAGGAAATAAGAAATGGGTTTTGGTTTAATAGACATGGGTAGAATCTTCCCCCCATTGGACCCGTTTCCTCTCTTGTGGATACTTAGCCCTCAAATATCTATATGTGTCCCTCTGCAGTTGGCAATACATATTATTTTTTATATTAAATTTACATCATTTACATACTACATAGCTTTGGTTCTTAGACATACATTACATTTACAATATACATCACTAGTTTGGGGTTTGAAGATGGCGATGTTACATTCTCCTCCCCCTACAAATTGCACTATCCTTAGTGCACATTATGATACAATTTACACACTGACATATATAAAAACATTACATCAAAATACTTGATAATTTTGCAGCTTAATGACTCATGCAACAATTCCAACCAACAACTCCCTTTTACCCTAAACCCCACATCAGTTGGATAGGAATCTCAGATTTGTGGCTCTAGGAACTTCAACCTCCAAAATGGAGTCTTCATTCGCATATGTACAAATGTACATTCAATTTTCTTTAAAATTTTCAAAAATTTGTGGGTATGCTTCTCGCATGACTTCCTTGTGCTCCCATATAGCATCTTCATGACCATAATAGGTCCATTGAACCTTTACCAATTCAATGGATTCGTTCCTGATCACTTTGACTTTCCAGTTCAAGATCTTCTCGGGTTTCACCTAGAAATCCCCTTTGTGTTCCACCTGGATCACATTCCAATCAATCACATGATTAGGATCACATACTATTCTAATAAAGACACATGGAACATGTTATGGATTTTCATGGATGTAGGTAATGCTAGCATGTATGCAACTGGACCTGTATTTTTTAATACCTCAAAAGACCCACAATATATCGATACCAACTTTGAGCAAATTCTCAATTTCAACAAGCTTATATTGGCATTAACTTTTTAAAACACTTGCTCTCCCACTTTGAATTCTCTATTTGTTCTTCTTTTATCGGCATAAATATTTTTCCTATCTTATAAAACTTTCAAATTTTGTCTCCTATTTACCATCTATTCTGCTATTCCTCTTAACAATTCTAGTCTAATCATGGCTCTATCTATTGGGTTATCCCAACTTACTAGTGTGTTGCATTTTCTTACATATAATGCTTCAAACGATATCATCTTCAATGATTCTTGATACCCATTATTGTAGAAAACTCAACTAAATGGATATAGTCCTCCCACCTATAAGGTTTGTCCATTACATACAATCTCAATATATCTTCAATTATTTGATTAATCCTTTATCTCTGTCCATCTGACTCTAGGTGATATGTTGTACTGAAATTCAAATTGGTCCCAAATTCCTTAAATAACCCCTTGCAAAAATTGGAAGTTAACTTGGGATCTTGCTTCAAAATTATTTCTGATCTAGGATCTTTTCGTCAGGTGACTTATTAAAGAATCGCATTAAATGAGCATAAACTAAAGTACACCATAAAGAAGGAAAGAGACATAATCATGCAATATGAACAAAAATAACTTGATAAAAGAGTTTGTCTCTGGTGGACTACGTCTCCAAGTCCTGCTCTCAAATGGGTAGGTATTTTTATTAACTCCACAAAAGAATTGGGAAAAATACATAAGTATACCTCATTCTGGAGTTAAGATACATAATATTTGCTTAGATCATAAAACTAACACCACCACTGCGTTTGTGGCATCATTTTACTGAAAAATGACTATCTCCATGCCTCAATCCGAGTCTGACACTTTTTGGCCCAAGAGGCATGCATGCCACATTTTGCATGCCACTGCTCCAGTAAAAAATGCTGAGAAATATTGAAAAGCATGCCAAAATCTCGAAAATCATGCCCAAGTCCATACAAATCCATATGGGCATACTTGGTTTCACCTCTCATGCTCCTTTGTTCTGAATGCACTGATCGAGGGCCCTTCTTATACAAGTTTCCGGCGGTTATGCAATAAAGGGAGTGGTTGGTGTGGTGCTTGTGATGGCTAATTTTAGAACTTGATAAGACGAAGGTCCTAGGTTCGAATCCCATGGGCCTCCCCTTTTATACATATGGTTATAACGAAAATGGCGCGCTTTCTAAATATAGCCGGCGGTTGCTAAAATGACGGGCAATTGGCGAAATATGCTAAATATGGTGGCAGATAGTTGGATAAGCCCCTAGGTTGACAGAATATTGGGGTCATATGGGATAAACATGTAATCAGGGGTTGGGCCAAATGCCTAGCCCCTTTCCTTTGGTGCCCATATAAAGTTTCAAACTTAAATATAATTTGAAACATATTATGGTGTGTTGGATAGCACAAAGTTGTCGGGCCTTTGGGCTAAGGAGAGGTCATGAGTTCAATTCCTATGGAGTCATACAAATTTTGGTCATGCCAACCATTGGAGGGGTGCCACGTGGCATCCCATGATTGGGCCACGTGGCACCATATAATTTGCTAATGGAACTGACACTTGTCACAATATGATTTTCCCATGTGTCTTCCTTGCCACGTCATCCCATGCCAAATCATCTATACGGACGTGCCACGTGTCACCCTTACAGTGGTGCCACATGTCACTTTGACTTTTTGACTTTTGACCAAGTTTGACTTGATATTTGACTTCTTATAACTTTTGATCCATAACTCTATTTGACAAGATGTTTTCTCCATTAGAAATCTTGTGATGCACTCTTTGTGATCATGCCCTTTTTAGTGAGTTTTGGGAACTTTGAATTTTTTCCCTTTTGATGTTTGTTGAAGCCATTCTAAGCATTCTTATTTGTTTCTATGTATTCTGATTTGTTCTTAGCCTTCTCTGGATCCTTTTTGGATCAGACCTTCCCACTGAGAGATTTTTGGACCACCAAAATCTTTCATTAATCAACTGGTAAGTGAGGGAAGAGTCCCCTCACTTTATCCTTCTAAATCCATTTTTTCTTGCTTGGATGTGTTCCCTTTAAGTCTACTCGAAGATAATCAACATCACCCCAGCATGAAGTCATCATCTTTCTGTCCAGGATGATATCTTCCTGTAACTCATCTAAGTACTCAAGTGCAAAATCATCAACTGAAGGAATTGAAACTTCCTCATCCTGATCCATGATCATGGGAGGCTCAAAAAGTTTCAAGTTCTCTACATTCACAATGGAGTAAATCTACATATAAGGTGGAAGATCTAAATAAAAAGCATTAGTTTCGCTTTTCTCCAAGATAGTGAGGGGTCCATATCAAATGGGCTTGAGTTTCTTGCCTTCACCCTTCAATCATTCCTTGCTGATGCGAAGCCATACCCGATCTCCAACCTAGAATTGATGATGAACCTTGTGCTTGTCATGCCGAGATTTATACTATGCTTGACTCTTCTCCAGTTGTTCCCTAACTGCCTGATGTATCTGTTGAATCCTCTGAATGAACTTGCATGTTCTTTCCTCTGTGCGTTCTGCATTCACATCGACATATTTCCCATACATCAAGTCCAAAGGAACCTTTGGTAGGTACTCAAAAAACGTCTCAAAAGGTGAACTCTAAGTGGATGAATGTAAAGCTCAGTTATAAGCATGTTGTACATAAGCTATCTGTTCATCCTATAAATTAGGATTCTTGCTGCAGTAGCCTCGAAGCAAAAGTACCGTTGTTTTGTTTACCACCTCTTTCTATCCATCAGTCTGTGGATGAAAAGCAATGCTCCTCTTCAATTTGGTGTCCATCATTCTCAACAATCTA
The DNA here is from genome assembly GCA_010110895.2 of Picea sitchensis. NCBI lineage: Eukaryota > Viridiplantae > Streptophyta > Pinopsida > Pinales > Pinaceae > Picea > Picea sitchensis. The sequence continues at coordinate 45,196 of SNQJ01S0018531.1, forward strand.
GTCCAAAAATCCCCAAGGAATCGAGTATCTCGATTCGAGACAATGGACGTGGGTAACCCAAAGTGAACCCAAACATGTTGAAAGAAGAGATTAGCAGTCTACTCAGCATTGATCTGCTTTTTACATAGCATCAAGATACATATCTTGTTGAAGCTATCCATTACAACATACAAATAATCATGACCCCCTTTGTTCATTGGTAAACCCCCTACAAAATCCATGGATACACTTTCCAATGGATGGTATGGAACATGAAGTGGTGAGTATAGCCCCAATTTTCTATTAGTGGGCTTACAAGTAGAACACATCACACACCCCTTTACATATTTAGTTACAATTTCTTTCATTTGAGGCCAATAACAACACCTCTGCAAATGAGCCATAGTTTTTCCTACCCAAAAATACCCAGACACAAGAGAAGTATGAGCTTATCATATCACATGGACTCATTCACTTGTAGGAATAACTAGCTTCCCAAGATGATAAAGTAACTTTCCCTGTAGACATTAGTTCTCTACCTGTGCACCATGGGTTAGCTTCTCATATACTTCTTTAAAATCTTCATCAATGGCATATTCTTCTACATAGCTATCATGAGATAAAGAAGTATTCTTCAAAATAATAGAAGCAACAATAGGAGGTCTAGAAAGCATATCGGCTACCTTGTTACTTGTACCCTTCTTGTACTTGATTACCAAAATGAAATTGTTGTATAAAACCCATCCATTTGTAGTGTCAAGATTTTTGCAGCTTGGTTCGTGCTTGAAGATACTTTAAGGGCTGGTGATCTATATGTATGATTGTTTCCTTCCCTAACAAGTAGTGTTTCCATTTCAGTACGCATTGAACTAATGCATACAACTCTTTATCATATGTAGGATAGTTAATAACAGCATGGTTAAAAGTCTCAGAGTGGTAACAGATAGGCTTACGATATTGCATCAAATACTGCACTCATGGCGTATCTGTTGGCATCTGTCTCAGTCTTGAATGGTTGTTGAAGACTAGATAGTGCTAATAATGGTGCGGTACTTATATTCTCCTTCAAAATGTTGAAAGATTTTTGTTTCTTTCCTTCCCACTGAAAAGTGTTCTTCACACTAGTTAAGGCATGCAAAAGAGTTGCTATAAAGGAGAAGTTGGGAATGAATCTCCTCCAATATTCGACTACACCCAAGAAGCTTCAGATCTCAGTCACACTTTTGGACTTAGGCCAATTTACAATTACTTCAATTTTGGAAGGATCAATCTTCAATTGTCCTCCTCCCACGATATGACCTAAGTATACAAGTGCAGTCTTGCCAAATTCACATTTAGACATTTTTACATACATCTTTTCCCTTTGCAAAGTATCCAATACTTTCTTTGCATGCCTTACATGTTCATCCCAAGTCTCATTGAAAAAAAGAATTTCGTCTAAATATACAATGACAAAGTCATCCAGGAAAGGCCTGAATACATCATTCATCACACGCATGAAATTTGTCAGACCATTTCAAAGCCCAAATGACATAACTAACCACTCAAACAATCCTTGTTTCTTTTTAAAGGAAATCTTCCATGCATCATGTTATGAAACCCTAATTTGATGATATCCACTACGCAAATCCAACTTAGTGAAATAAAAAACATTCTTCAAATGATCAAGTAAATCATCTATGCGAGGAAGAGGGTATCGATTTTTCACTGCGATTTTATTCAAAGCCTAGTAATCGACACACATTCATCATGTTCCATATTTATTTGGCTCTGTTAGCGATAATTCTTGTCACAGGCTCTAGATCATTCGGGTCTGCAAGTTGCACGAAATGCTCAAGCGCAGCATGGGAGAATCCCTGATTTTCCAAATAACAAGTCAAGCGAGCAGGCAAAATGTCGTCGGCAGCATCCAGGGTCTATTTTTGTGAAGCAGATCGACGGTTGGTGGGTAATTGCAGTTAGCCGAGTCACGACAAGTATAGCGCAGAAGTTGTTAAAGAGGTGAACGGTCAGAAGTCTCCTTGGAAAACTCGCGAAATAACGAGGGTCGTTGATCGTGATTTGTTGATGTGCGAGTTATTTCTCGAACTCGGGGCTCGTAAGTTCGGGGGGCAGACCATGTCTTTTAATTGCATGAGATTGCGAGTTGCGAAAAGGTGCCCAGAGGGGGTCAACCTTTGCTGACCATCGCGTCTCGGGACTTTGCGAGGGGAGAATGCCAAAGTTTGATACTCGTACTCGTGAGGTCGCGAGTTGCAAGAGGCGCTAGCACTTAAGCCCTAGCCGATGGTTACATGCGGAAGGCACCGACAGTAAAAAGAGCTACACAGTATTGCCAAGAAGATCTCAGCCGTCCATCTGAGGAGGACAAGTGGCAGAGATCGGTGATCTCGCGAACTCGAGAGTTCGCAGGGTGAACGCCCAAGTATTTGGTGTTAAAAGTCACGAGACGCGAAGTGCCGAGAAAGTCTCGGACCCGGGCCCACAAAGGTATCGGGTGAATTCAAAGCCGTCATATCTCCAAGGGACACATGGTGTGCGATTAGGCTACTCGCTTCCTCACCCCTCACAACTTTGAAACGTAACGATTAACTCTTTCTATACGCGAAATGTCGAAAGCGCCTTTGGAGATAGGCACAGGGTCACAGCCCGTGGTCACTTGGGGGTGATAGAAAGAACTGCACAAGGGGTCGACGCGTTGGGTTTGACTGCAGAAGGGATCACTGTGTTCTCCAGGTGCCAGTTCAACTCGCTCTCAATCCTAGTACCTGTTCGGAGTGAATGAAGAAGAGAGAGGGTGGTTGAAACCTCGCCTCACTCATTAATTGTAGGGGATGGAGGGTCTGGCGAACCATCTGCTCGAGGAAGTCTTGTGCATCGATTTTCTCAAAGACACCATGTCGAAGTCCTCAGCTCGACAAAGAATTCTGCGCATGCTAGCTCGACACTTAATGGTTCAGCTACTCTCTTCATAGAAGCCATGCGCAGTTAAGGTGGCGCTTGAAGAAGTATTTCAGTACGAGTTCGATTAAAAAGACACCAAGCCTGGGGTGACTGGGCACGCCTCTATGAGGAGATTTTCCCTGAGTATATAAACTCAGTCTTTGTATTTTTGTAAGGATCGATGGTTGAGCAGAGCTCCCGGTTGTAAAAATTTAATGAAGCACTGTTTTCTGGTTATTTTTAGACTTCTGAGACTTCTTGCCTTATGAATGCCAGTTTCTTTACATCTTTGTTATACTGTGTTAGAGCAGCTTGGAATTGGAGGACCCAGTCGAGTTGTAGCTGTTATAGGATGATGTTGTACTGGATCACTGTAATAGTTATGGAGTCTCTAATCAGTTCTTGTGATTTTCCCAGCGCTGAGTGACTTGGAATTGGAGGATCCAGTCAAGTCTTCTTTTCAGTTTCTTGAAGCTCTGAACCAGGAGGATCCTGCATTCAGAGTTTTTCCCCTACAAATCGCAGTAGGCCTGTTGTCCAGAGCTGTTTGTTCACCTTTCTTATTAAGTCTTCCACCTGCTCATCTTTAATCCACCCACTAGCTGAAGTTAGAATTCCAGACCTCCTTTGTTCTTTACGTACCAGATCCAGTCCCCGAGTTAGAGTGATATCTCCTCAAGTCTCTACCCATTTGATCGCCCATTTATTAAACATTGACATTAAACTGATGGGCGTTAGGCTCTGCTCCTGCAAGCAATCCAGGAGTGACTTCCAACGCTAACATTTCTGGCGCCGCTGCCGGGGACGAAGTTGAAGATTTTCCCTGGGCAGAACGACAACGATCAACTGATTCTGAAGGTGCATCAGAAATCAGAATTATTCAGATTGCTACTGTGCACCTGGTGACTCCACTGTGTCGACTCCATTGTTTCCACTTTACTGTTTCAGTTGTGGCCACTGTTGACACACCTAAAAGCTGACCCAGAGGTGCTTTCTCGAGAAGGTTTCAGCGGCTGCTTTCTCAGCCTGAGAAGTTTCCTGGGGTAACGATAATGTTAATATCTCGCCTTTGATGGTGAACAAGGACCAGATACATTCGAAGCTGCACATTTTTTACCTGGCAACTCCATGATTCGAGGATCAATTGGCGACTCCACTGGTTCGATATGGAGAAAATTCTGGCTCAAAGGTTTGCTTTTTGTGACTTTTCTTAGATAGTTGGCTTTCCTAATGCACTTCCTGATAGAGACCAATGGGAAGATTTCCTCCCAGAATTTCATGCATCAGATTGGGAAGAACTAGCTGAGCATTTACTAGACTTCCATGAGGCTATCCACCGACACAATATCACGCATGAGGATGTCCGGATTAAGCTCTTCAGGTATTCATTGAAGGGAGCTGCTCTTGAATGGTGTCGGTCTCTTCCCGCCGCAAGTATCTGCTCTTTAGCAGGTTTTCATACATCTTTCAATTCATTTTGTAAAGACTACTATCCAACTGTTCGCTTGTTTGAAAGCTATTGTGAAGATTTTTCTTCACTTCATGAAGCCTCTGTTGGCCCTGAAGACCATGTCCATGATGAAGCCCTTACTGTGGAGGAAAGCATCTGCTGTGAAAAAATTGAGGTGTTGAATGATATGAGTGGTGTTAGCTCGAGGATGGAAGCATCTGACATCATATCGGATGTGTCTGTTCTTTTAGATGTTCATAAAGATCAACATGCCTCCTGTGGAGATTATGAGTTGGTAGAGCAGATGTGGTCCATGGTAGATGGCTCACCTAAATGTCAGGTTGAAGCAGATATTCCTAGCAACCCCGTTTCTGAGGACGGAGACCTTCCCGTTTGTAAAGAAGACATTATTGTGGAAGCGGTTCCCTCTCTTTTTCTCCAGGGAGTTTCTCACAATATATTTTTACCTGAGATTAAAGAGAAGAAGATTATGTATGAGCAACCAGAAGCAGCGGGTTCCATTGTCCCTGAAATGGATATTTTTGATGGGATTACCATTCTGGAGGAGGATCATAGAGATAAGGGTCAGCCCCTTTTTGATGAATATTATAGTGATGATGAGCAACACGCTTATCCTACATTCGATCACTATAAACATACTGAAGAGCCAGTCAGCAAGAAGAATCACCCCATGGTCTCTAATTATGATGAATATGAATCGGACCTGGAGGAGAGCAAACAAGAAGAGGAAAAAGAACCAGAGGGGTAGTCAGCTCTTTGTTCAAAGCCAATCAGCGAGCAACCACCACCCGAGAGCAGCGAGCCTACGTCAGTTGTCCACCATCAACCTGTGCTTATTAGAGATATTCAGCCGCAGGTGAACAACTGTGTAGTAGAAGAGGTCGTCTATCGCCAATTTCCTGGAATTGGCCACTCATTTGATGACCCTGTCAGCAAATACATGGAGTGGCATTTTCCTTATGATTTGGAGCCGCCCTATTTCATCTCAACTCTAGCCTGGAAGGAGGATTTGAAGAGTGTAACCGTTCTGCTGTCATGGTTACACCATCTGCTGGTGATCATCGACAGGAGGAAGGAGCTTCTATCCAGGAAGCTGCTTGAATGGCTATGGTGGAAGTTTTCTTTCACCTAGCCCATATAAAGTGTTGCATTAGTTTAGGGTTGTATATAAATAAGCTCTTTGATCATGTATCTTTGTTTTGTTGCTTTTACTTTTTGGCATATATTTTCAGCAGCGAGATGTTTTGAGCATGACTCCATAGCCCAACAGAAAGGCGACTGGAACTGCAGAAGGAGTTCTTAGAGCATCGCAAGGACGACTCTATCCCCCATGGAGCCTAATGTTAGCGATAATTCTTGTCACGGGCTCTAGAGCATTCGGGTCTGCAAGTTGCACGAAATGCTCAAGCACAGCATGGGAGAATCCCTTCTTTTTCCAAATAACAAGTCAAGCGAGCAGGAAAAATGTCGTCGGCAGCATCCAGGGTCTATTTTTGTGAAGCAGATCGATGGTCGGTGGGTAATTGCAGTCAGATGAGTCACGACAAGTATAGCGCAGAAGTTGTTAAAGAGGTGAATGGTCAGAAGTCTCCTTGGAAAACTCACAAAATAACAAGGGCCGTTGATCGCGATTAGTTGATGCGCGAGTTATTTCTCGAACTCGGGGCTCGTAAGTTTGGGGGCCGGACTATGTCTTTTAATTGCACGAGATTGTGAGTTGCGAAAAGGTGCCCAAAGGGGGTCAACCTTCACTGATCATCGCGTCTCGGGACTTCGCGAGGGGAGAATACCAAAGTTTGATACTCCAACTCGCGAGGTCGCGAGTTGCGAGAGGCGCTAGCACTTAAGCCCTAGCCGATGGTTACATGTGGAAGGCACCGGCAATAAAAAGAGCTACACAGTATTGCCGAGAAGATCTCAGCCGTCCATCTGAGGAGGACAGGTGGCAGAGATCGGTGATCTCGCGAACTCGAGAGTTCGCAGGGTGAACACCCAAGTATTTGGTGTTAAAAGTCGCGAGACGTGAAGTGCCGAGAAAGTCTCGGACCCGGGCCCACAAAGGTATCGGGTGAATTCAAAGCCGTCAGATCTCCGAGGGACACGTGGTGCACGATTAGGCTACTCGCTTCCTTGCCCCTCGCAACTTTGAAACGTAAAGATTAACTCTTTCTATACGCGAAATGTCGAAAGCGCCTTTGGAGATAGGCACAGGGTCACAACCCGTGGTCACTTGGGGGTGATAGAAAGAACTGCGCAAGGGGTCGACACGTTGGGTTTGACTGCAAAAGGGATCACTGTGTTCTCCAGGTGCCAGTTCAACTCGCTCTCAATCCTAGTACCTGTTCAGAGTGAATGAAGAAGAGAGAGGGTGGTCGAAACCTCGCCTCACTCATTAATTGCAGGGGATGGAGGGTTTGGCGAACCATCTGCTCGAGGAAGTCCTGTGCATCAATTTTCTCAAAGACGCCATGCCAAATTCCTCAGCTCGACAGAGAAGTCTGCGCACGCTAGCCCAGCACTTAATGGTTCAGCTACTCTCCTCACAGGAGCCATGCGCAGTTAAGGTGGCGCTTGAAGAAGTATTTCAGTACGAGTTCGCCTGAAAAGACACCAAGCCTGGGGTGATTGGGCACGCCTCTGTGAGGAGATTTTCCCTGAGTATATAAACTCAGTCTTTGTATTTTTGTAAGGATCGATGGTTGAGT
>SNQJ01S0018531.1:52343-84641 GCA_010110895.2 Picea sitchensis
TCTCTAATCAGTTCTTGTGATTTTCCCAGCGCTGAGTGACTTGGAATTGGAGGATCCAGTCAAGTCTTCTTTTCAGTTTCTTGAATCTCTGAACTAGGAGGATCCTGCATTCAGAGTTTTTCCCTTACAAACCGCAGTAGGCCTATTGTCCAGAGTTGTTTGTTCACCTTTCTTATTAAGTCTTCCACCTGCTCATCTTTAATCCACCCACTGGCTGAAGTTAGGATTCCAGACCTCCTTTGTTCTTTACATACCAGATCCAGTCCCCGAGTTAGAGTGATATCTCCTCGAGTCTCTACCCATTTGATCACCCATTTATTAAATGGTGACATTAAACTGATGGGAATTGGGCTCTTCTCCTGCAAGCAATCCAGGAGTGACTTCCAACGCTAACATTTCTGGCGCCACTGCCGGGGACGAAGTTGAAGATTTTCCCTGGGCAGAATGACAACGATCAACTGATTCTGAAGGTACATCAGAAATCAGAATTATTCAGATTGCTACTGTGCACCTGGTGACTCCACTGTGGCGACTCCATTGTTTCCACTTTACTGTTTCAGTTGTGGCCACTGTTGACACACCTGAAAGATGACCCAGAGGAGCTTTATCGAGAAGGTTTCAGCGGCTTCTTTCTCAGCCTGAGAGGTTTCCTGGGGTAACGATAATGTTAAGATCTGGCCTTTGATGGTGAACAAGGACCAGACACATTCGAAGCTGCACATTTTTTACCTGGCGACTCCATGATTCGAGGATCAATTGGCGACTCCACTGGTTCGATATGGAGAAAATTCTGGCTCAAAGGTTTACTTTCTGTGACTTTTCTCAGATAGTTGGCTTTCCTAATGCACTTCCTGATAGAGACCAATGGGAAGATTTCCTCCCGGAATTTCATGCATCAGATTGGGAAGAACTAGTTGAGCATTTACTGGACTTCCATGAGGCTATCCACCAACACAATGTCACGCATGAGGATGTCCAGATTAAGCTCTTCAGGTATTCATTGAAGGTAGCTGCTCTTGAATGGTGTTGGTCTCTTCCCGCCACAAGTATCCGCTCTTTAGCAGGTTTTCATACAACTTTCAATTCATTTTGTAAAGACTACTATCCAGTTGTTCACTTGTTTGAAAGTTGTTGTAAAGAGTTTTCTTCACTTCATGAAGCCTCTGTTGGCCCTGAAGACCATGTCCATGATGAAGCCCTTACCGTGGAGGAAAGCATCTGCTATGTCATATTCTAAAATAATGTGACCCAAATAATGGATCTGTTTTTTATAAAAAGTTCATTTACTCAATTTTGCATAGAATTGGTGCTCTCTGAACACTTGTAGCACCATCCTCAAATGTCACTCATACTCATATTTTGTCTTGGAATAGATAAGAATATCATCCAAGAATACAATGGAAAACTTGTCTAGGAAATATTTTAACACCCCATTCATCAGACACATAAATGTAGCAAGTTCATTTATCAACCTAAAAGGCATCATCACTAATTTGTAGTGTCTATACCTTCTCTGAAAGGATGTTTTACTAGTATCCTCTTCTTTGATTCTCACTTGATGATAGCCTGACCTCAAGTCAATCTTGTAGAATATATTTTTTCCTTTTAGTTGACCAAAAATATCATTGATCCTTAGAAAAGGATATTTTTTCTTGATGGAACCTTGTACAACTATCTGAATTCAACACATGACCTTAATGTCCCATATTTTTTCTTGAAAAGAGGAACTGGGGCACCCCAAGGGGAAAAACTTGGGAATATTTACCCTTTCTTTGAAAACTCTTATAGTTTCAATTGCAACTCTTTTAGCATTGGCATGCTCATTCTGTAGGGAGTCCTAGATATTGGGGTAGCTCTAGGAATTAAGTCAATAGAGAAATCTATATCCCTCTTTGGTGGAAATCCTAATGACTCTTCAAACACATATTCAAACTCCCTCAAGACTTTCTAATATTCAATACTTGGTTCTTTATCCTTCATTGGATCTTCCATATGGGATGCATATATCTGGCACCCTTTTATAAAACTTTTTTTCAGCTGCAATGTTGAAATTTCTTGGGAAGATATAGGCCTTGGAATACCTTGCATTGTCCTTGGATTCCATTCCTCATAAATACATGTGAAAACCTTGTTACAAAAATATAAAACAACACGATGCTTTTCTAGCCAATCCATACCAATAAATTAGTCATAGGACCCAAGTGATATGATGTTAAAATATGCCTTAGTGTTAGTTCCATTCATGTTTATAGGGCATTCTTTAACAAGATCATTAATTCTTATCTCCGTTCCAGTAGCTAGTTGAACTAAACGATACTTTTCATGCTTTCATTTATTCAATTTAATTCTTTCATATAGCCGTGTATCTATATAGCTATTACTAGCTCAAGAATCAATTAAAATAGCTATGGGATGATTGTCAATCTTACCTTCCACTTCAAGCATGTGGGATTGATAATCATCTTATCTATTGTCCAAGGCTGCATAGATATTTGGCATGTTTTTGACCATGTCCTCTATTGTCTCCTCTTTCTTGATGATATGCATAGTATTCATCTTATCTCCTCGGTGAGGACAATATTTATACATGTGATGTCCTTCACATCCCCAACACTTTGTGGGATACTATCTTGGTCTCTTTCCCAAGGAATCTGTCATTTTTTTATCACCTTGAGATAATTTCCCTTGGTGATGTGCTTAAGAACTATTCCTTAAGAAATGTGGCTTCAATCCTTTCTTCCTTTCATCCATATTTCCTTTATCTGTGTCATCTCAAGCCCTTTGTAAAGTTTTCCTTCCTCTATTTTTCTCATGCAGATAGTTGGCCTTTCATATGGCTTCTTCTAAATTCTTGGGTTCATCAAATTGAATTTTATCCTTGTAGAAGGATGACAACCCCCTCAAAAACCTTTGAATTTTGACCTTCTAATCTCTAATGAATCTCACATACCTAAGAAGTTCCAATAAATTTTTCTTGTATTCATTCACAGTCATGCTCTCAAGTTTGAGTTAAAATAACTCTTACATCTTCTTGTCATAATATTGATCTAACAAGTACTATTGCTGAAAAATATTTCTTGAACTGCTTCCAAGAAATTATTTTCTCATCAAGGTGTTTAAATTGCTTCCGCCAATCCCTCTGTTGTTACTCGGAACTGAATTTGGGTTCCATGCAAATCAATCTCGAGGAAACCTCGAACCACTTTGGATTGGAAGTTACCCCTCCCAACCCGAGAGGGATCTCTCGAATAATGTCACAATAAGATCATCAGTAAGCGTGAAATGGTGGGTAGATTTATGGGTAAATGATAGCTTTGGATTTTTAAAGTTTGGGGTTGGACCAGGAAAACAGTCCATTGGGCATGGAGTCAAGTGAAAACCAAAGAAAAGAGATAATAGCAATAATTGTATAACTTGCGGAAAATGAGGCAAAGTAAGTCTATCTTTCAGCAATTGATAATCATGATGTAGTAGCATAAAAAGAAAAGGAAAAGGCCATCACAGTGAAAGCATCTATCAAGGATGAATTTTCACTACAACTTTAGAGGAAAAAAACTGAAGGCTGATAACTAGATGCAAAGCACTTATCTTGAGTGAATTCTGACCAGTCACCATAAAAACGCAACACATATATATCAACTGTGTGTAAGGAGCATATAAAATGAATTCCAAACAAATTTTAACTCAGCTGAAAAAGGAAGAGATAGACAATATGATAATGACAACAGAAAGAACATACTGAAAGAATCGACCGTGATGAATCTCACAATATCAAGTGAACACGTCTTCTGTATTACTCCATTCCGGGTTTACAAAATAACTCGTCTTACAAAAGGAGCCCCTCTTCAAAAGAGGTTTTTCCCCCAGCCACCCCCTTTTGTTCAGCCTCCTCCAACCATTATTTAACTAATCTCACCCTCTCAATACGTTACATAACTCAGTCTTTAAAAGAAATAATCTAAAATAAATGGTTTGCCTTCTTGGAATTCTGCGACTGCCAGATGCTCTGCCAGCTTCTTTAAACCATTACTAATCATTTTGACAAGTGGTATATGGATGATCCCTTTGTATGAATTAACTTTAATGCCAAGTGTCACTACTTTACAAACCGTTGGGAGGTCATTGTAAAGGAAATGTCTACTGTGAAAACAATAAATTCACTTGGAAGCCAGATCGTAATTTCATAATCTCTATCTTCACACTCTAGAGAAATCCCCAACTATCTTTGCAAGTGGACAGGGATTTCTATGGGGCAGGATAGTTTAGCCAAAAATTATTCCCCAAAAAATCAGAAAGCCACCTAACAATGTAACTATACCAACATTGATAGATGAACTCGACGCTTTTTCATTGTCTGAATGGGACTGCGGCTTCTGCATGCACGAGAGGGCACCACAGTAAAGAGCATTTCTAGGCAGAGGCAACTTAGTTTTTTTATTGATCTCCAGATTCAAAACCCTTACATATGTTTCCTGACCTAGATACCAGGCATCTAGGTTTTCAGCACGGAGATTCCACATGCCAGTCATTATCAAGAGATACTAGAATTGTTGTCCAGGCATTGGGGAAAACCTGTGCTCTGGAACGAGCCACTCCATCCCATTTTTTATAAGTTTCGCTGTTGTTTTCAGTCCAATCCCCATAGTCCATCCCGACAACGAAAAAAGAATAGCCATCCATGTGACAGCTTTGGACAGTTGTATCATTATTCTGTAGAATGATTTCCATGAATCCTCTATAGGTGCCATTAATTATCGAGGTATCAAGCTTTGGTGGCCTATTCATTTGTGCATTCGGAAAATCAAGTTTGAAGACTCCAGTTAGATTATAACGATCAACAAGCTTAAGTGGAGTTGCAGGAGCTTGGTAAGAGATCCCATTCAAAGTGCAATGTCGTTTCCCATTGATCAACTCTGATGGCTTGTTTTTCAACACAAAGACCTGAGTGACATTGATTTGTCTGTATTTGAAAGACCCTTGTGGATTAGGCCTAGTAGCCCCGACAGATACATTCCACCTGATAGATCTTGCCTGGTTCATAGAGAAGTACTTGTCATAGTAATCATCCGGACCATCTGGAAGAGGCCCTTTTGCCTTACCTTTAGAATTGGAATAATGCAGTATCGCCACACCCGCGACATTTGACCAAATAGTGGTATTAACAAAGCGAGCACTTGCCACCATGTAATAATAACTGCTTGCATTCTGGTCCATTGTTACCAAGAATGAGTAAGACTGACCAACATGAATATCCAAGTTCGTGTAATTTTGTTGTGATGCATAGGACCCTTATGTATCCACAAGCAGAATATTATGATTCTAGATTCTGAAGTTCAAAGAAGTTGAAATCCTGACATTGTGTACCCTACTGTGATAGGTTTTCCCAAGCTAAACATTGCATGTCTCACACTCAATACCACTGGGGATCGAATTATTGTAACGGTAGAGCCCGTTCCCATTAAAGAGCACTCCATCAGGCATTCCAAGGTCCTTGTTAGCATCAAGGGCTGCTCGCAGATCTTTGTGACTCCTTGTATACCAGTCACCAATAAAGATTGTCAAATCTCCATCCGGAGTTCCAAAGGGAACAGGAATCACAGCACGATTGTTCACAATAGCTCGTCCAAACCCTCCTGCGTGAGTATACTGTGGATTTGAGTCTTAAAAAATGGTTGCATAGCTCATCAATGAGATCCATAGAGTGAAACGGATGTGCACTTGCGCTTGGCTTTAGTGACTCGTGTATTGGACTAGAGTCTCAACTTTTGGGTTTTCGGAGTAAAAGAGGAGAAGCTCATTCATTTAAAACTCTAAGTCGGTCGAATCTCCGAAATAGAGCTCAGCTAATGTTATTCATGCGTTTTCTAGGTATGTAGCACACTTCTTCTGGGTCTTCTCGTGGATTCTGTCTTTGGATTTTTGTGTGTGTTGTCTCGTGACTTGGCCTTCGGTGGATAGTTGAGAAATTTGTGTGAAAGTTCCTAAGCACGTTCAGAAATTTTCAATATCTGTTACAACATAGGCTCCATCTAGGGATGGTACTTTCCCGTAAAGTGCCAAGAACAGTAGACTAGGTGCCTTCATCCATTGGGCAACCTAACGCGAAAGCTGTAACCTGTAGCCTCTGCCACCTTATTTACTGAGAACATGTAACCAGATTGAGTGACCGCATTTTTTCTGTGAAACCAATCAAGGAGCTAGGTGACGGACTACGACAAGATTTCTTCTCCGATCTGATAGTCAGAATGGGAACAGAGCAAACCAGCACACTGACTGAGAATATCTCCACCATCTGCGAACATTAAGAAACTCACCGCCATGGTAGCCTATAACAGGGCTGCAAAAGGATCGTTAAAAGAAAAATCAATGTGTTCATCAACGCTTTCACAATTTAGAAAATTTTGATATACTTCCCAAAGTGGCCGCCTCCATTCATGTTACAGGAATGTTTAAGGGCAACGTTCAACAAGACTTGAATAATCATATATATCTGAACATGTCTTCTCAACGAAAATTCTTTGAGCAAACACTTCATTTTGATTTGAATAAATGTCTAAAGACTTCTTTTTAGGAAGCGCTATGTTATTGGTCTTGAGCTTAAAACTGTAATACTTGTGCAAGGCGGCCATAGCAGCCTCATATCCTCCTCTGTAGTGTTTATATTTAACGAGCAATTTATACTTCTCTTGTACTTCATCAATCTCAATAAGGAGTTTCTGTGAACGCATTAACTTCTCTTCTTGACTAAACATATGACATAACTCCGAATAGGCAGTTAAAGGGGAGCGAAAATTTTCATACCTATGATGCTTGAATTCTATATCAATCCAACTCATGAGATTATGAACAGAAACAAGGTCTTCAACCAACCTTTGCTGCGAAGTGTCCCGCCAGATTGCTACAAGATTTTATCTTTTCTTCCATTGTCAAGGAAACATATCTTCTTAAATTTTGATTTGATAAAACTTGTACGCCCAAATGACTTACTCTTTGCAAATACAATCACCAAGCTGTATAACTACGTAAGGATCACTTATTCCCTTGATTTTCTGTTTGATGAAGCACAGGGATGAGAAGTTGAACTTGCCAGATTGACAGGGCACCATGAAAGCTGTAATTCTGAGTTCTCCTGCCAGTGAAATCACCATCGAAAACTTTTAATGGAGTCGCCAGAGCATGTGAAACCAACATTTGCCTATGACCGGATGCTCAACCAGGCCTTAGGACTATGAAAATGTCGTTCTCCCAAGGATAGATATCAACTTCGATTCCCCGACAATGGTGCCAAAATGTTGTTACTCGAAACTAAATTTGGGTTGCATGCAAATCAATCCCAAGGAAACCTCGAACCACATTGGATTGGAAGTTTCCCCTCCCAACCCAAGAGGGATCTCTCGAATAATGTCACAATACGATCATCAATAAGTGTGAAATGGTGGGCAGATTTATGGGTAAATGATAGTTTTGGATTTTTAAAGTTTGGGGTTGGACCAGGAAAACAGTCCATTGGGCATGGATTCAAGTGAAAACCAAAGAAAAGAGATAATAGCAGTAATCGTATAACTTGCAGAAAATGAGGCAAAGTAAGTCTATCTTTCAGCAATTGATAATCATGATGTAGTAGCATAAAAAGAAAAGGAAAAGGCCATCACAGTGAAAGCATCTATCGAGGATGAATTTTCACTACAACTTTAGAGGAAAAAAACTGAAGGTCGATAACTAGATGCAGAGCACTTATCTTGAGTGAATTCTGACCAATCACCATAGAAACGCAACACATATATATCAACTATGTGTAAGGAGCATATAAAATGAATTCCAAACAAATTTTAACTCAGCTGAAAAGGGAAGAGATAGACAATATGATAATGACAACAGAAAGAACATACTGAAAGAATCAACCGTGATGAATCTCACAATATCAAGTGAACACGTCTTCTGTATTACTCCATTCCGGGTTTACAAAATAACTCGGCTTACAAAAGGAGCCCCTCTTCAAAAGAGGTTTTTCCCCCAGCCCCCCCCCTTTTGTTCAGCCTCCTCCAACTATTATTTAACTAATCTCACCCTCTCAATACATTACATAACTCAGTCTTTAAAAGAAGTAATCTAAAATAAATGGTTCGCCTTCTTGGAATTCTGCGACTGCCAGATGCTCTGCCAGCTTCTTTAAACCGTTACTAATCATTTTGACAAGTGGTGTATGGATGATCCCTTTGTATGATTGAACTTTAATGCCGAGTGTCATTTCTTTACAAACCGTTGGGAGGTCATTGTAAAGGAAATGTCTACTGTGAAAACAATAAATTCACTTGGAAGCCAGATCGTAATTTCATAATCTCTATCTTCACACTCTAGAGAAATCCCCAAATGTCTTTGCAAGTGGACAGGGATTTCTATGGGGTAGGATAGTTTAGCCGAAAAGTATTCCCCAGAAAATCAGAAAGCCACCTAACAATGTAACTATACCAGCATTGATAGATGAACATGATGCTTTTTCATTGTTTGAATGGGACTGCGGCTTCTGCATGCGTGAGAGGGCACCATAGTAAAGAGCATTGCTAGGCAGAGGCAGCTCAGTTTTGTTATTGATCTCCAGATTCACAACCCTTACATATGTTTCCTGACCTAGATACCAGGCATCTAGGTTTTCAGCATGGAGATTCCACATGCCAATCATTATCAAGAGATACTAGAATTGTTTTCCAGGCATTGGGGAAAACCTACGCTGTGGAATGAGCCACTCCATCCTATTTGTTATAAGTTCCTCTGTTATTTTCAGTCCAATCCCCATAGTCCATCCCGACAACGAAAAAAGCATAGCCATCCATGTGATAGCTTTGGACAGTTGTATCATTATTCTGTAGAATGATTTCCATGAATCCTCTATAGGTGCCATTAATTATCGAGGTATCAAGCTTTGGTGGCCTATTCATTTGTGCATTCGGAAAATCAAGTTTGAAGACTCCAGTTAGATTATAACGATCAACAAGCTTAAGTGGAGTTGCAAGAGCTTGGTAAGAGATCCCATTCAAAGTTCAACGTCGTTTCCCATTGATCAACTCTGGTGGCTTGTTTTTCAACACAAAGACCTGAGTGACATTGATCTGTCTGTATTTGAAAGACCCTTGTGGATTAGGCCTAGCAGCCCCGACGGATACATTCCACCTGATAGATCTTGCCTGGTTCATAGAGAAGTACTTGTCATAGTAATCATCCGGACCATCTAGAAGAGGCCCTTTTCCCTTACCTTTAGAATTGGAATAATGTAGTATCGCCAAACCTGTGACATTTGACCAAATAGTGGTATTAACAAAGCGAGCACTTGCCACCATGTAATAATCATTTCTTGCGTTCTGGTCCATTGTTACCAAGAATGAGTAAGACTGACCAACATGAATATCCAAGTTCATGTAATTTTTTTGTGATGCATAGGACCCTTCTGTCTCCACAAGCAGAATATTATGATTATGGATTCTGAAGTTCAAAGAAGTTGAAATCCCGACATTGTGTACCCTACTACGATAGGTTTTCCCAGGCTGAACATTGCATGTCTCACACTCAATACCATTGGGGACCGAATTATTGTAACAGTAGAGCCCGTTCCCATTAAAGAGCACTCCATCAGGCATTCCAAGGTCCTCGCCAGCATCAAGGGCTGCTCGAAGATCTTTGTGACTCCTTGTATACCATTCACCAATAAAGATTGTCAAATCTCCGTCTAGAGTTCCAAAGGGAACAGGAATCACAACACAATTGTTCACAATAACTCCTCCAAACCCTCCTGCGTGAGTATACTGCGGATTTGATTCTAAAAAAATGGTTGCACAGCTCATCAATGAGATCCGTAGAGTGAAACGGCTGTGTAGTTGCGCTTGGCTTTAGTGACTTGTGTATTGGACCGGAGTCTCGACTTTTGGGTTTTTGGAGTAAAAGAGGAGAAGCTCATTCATTTAAAACTCTAAGTTGGCCGAATCTCCGAAATAGAACTCGGCTAATGCTATTCGTGCGATTTCTGGGTATGTAGCACACTTCTTCCGGGTCTTCTCGTGGATTCTGTCTTTGGATTTTTGTGTGCGTTGTCTCATGACTTGGCCTTCGGTGGATAGTTGAGAAATTTGGGCGAAAGTGCCTAAGTAAGTTCGAAAATTTTCAATATCTGTTACAACACCCTCCACAAAGATGTCTTTTCTTTAAGGTGGTGTATTGCAATTTTGGCTTCTGCATTCGATGAGTAATCATGTAACTAGAAATATCTCTTCATTCCCATCAACCATGCTTCTATATCTTCTCCTTTCTTGTTTTATCCATCGAAAGATGGTGGCTTGATCTTCCTAAGGTCCCCTTGCAAGTTATGCTATCCATGTCTCCTTCTCTTATGTCTGATATGAGACATACTTGGGATTCTTTCTTACCCTGGGGAATGATGATGTTGATTCCTACTAATACTCCTTGACCATCTAGATCCTCCATTATCATGTATCCTATCATGAGATATAGAAGTTCTACTTTCCTAGCACCATCTTCTTGCTTTGTGGCCAAATATTTGTTGAATTGCTTCTGTAACATATTTAGGATTTGTAGTATCTCCTCATGACCTTTCATGATACTTTCATTATCGGCTCTAAAGCTATGCATTTCTCTTTGCAGGGTTCTCATAGTTACATGCTCATGCTCATGTTTCTTCCATTAGACTCGATATCAACATTACCCATGCAGACATATGATTTCTTCTATGTGGTTGTAAGACCCTTGTGCATCATCTTTGTATGTAGTTCTCATATAGGAACTACATTTAGTTTTCTCGTATCTTTAATTCCGCAAGAATGTGCATGCAATAATTGTTGTTAGAATTAAGCATATTACAAAATATTTATTAATTAACTTACATGTCATTATTCATTTCAAATTATAAATAATACAAATGCATTATTCCAAGATCTGATGCCTTAAATATATTCTTGTCTGAAACAACTCTCCAATCATTGTACTCGTGCCTCATTCTGCATTTTTGAGCCAAAAGTTACCACATTCACATGCTATAACTTCCACCTCGTTAATGCTATAGATTTACTTTATTAATTCCTAAGAAAATTTTAGAACTCAAATAAAAATTATGGGTGGACATACATCTCCTCCTCCTCGATACCCTTCCAATTACTATTTGTTTTCTCAATTTAGCTCTGAGTTGAAAGTTATGGTCTAGAGAAGTTTTGACTTTTTTTCCCTATTTATCCATGTATGCTACATGATTCTTCTTTCTCTTCATGCACATTTTTACATACCCAAATATGGCTCCATGGTTGTATTTTATGGTTCATAATCTTTCCATAGATTGCTCCTGTGCCCCAAATAGACTTCTAAGAAAGGAGTTATGCCCTCTGGAAGTAATTTGGTGCCAAAATTTCACCTTAACTATTTCAATTGTAACTTTCTCATATGAGTTATATTTCTCACCCATAATAGCTTGTTGGATAACTCTTTTCGAGTTATTTTATCTAAGTTACAAAGACAAAGTGTACCTTGGTACACTCAGTTCTCATGGGTTTTGATTACCTAAAAATGTCGTTTAGGGCCTCAAAATCACCTCGCAAGTTCATGACCTTCAAAAATCCAAAAATTTCAAAACAAATCATGTAAAATTGACTGTTTTATTGTTATAACAACCCTTTAAATATGAACCATTGATCTCAAATCAAGTGAAATCTAAGTCGTCTATCCCAACTCCATCGACGATTGACGATTCTCACTACCAAACCAAACTTGTCTGTGAATCTCCTCGATGCATGATCATTGACCATCAACCATCGATTATTTCTCCTAGAAAACAATTGCAATACCTTGTTAAACCATCCAATCCAATCGTCTGCCCTCGTCCTTCACTGACCCCTGTTGACTGACGAAACACTTCTCTAGTTCCTCCAACCTAACCATCGACCATCGACCATTGTTGATTTTCAATGGAATATGAAACACTTGAAGAACTCTTCCACCCATCCGCCATCAACCATTCCTATTGATTGACAAAAACACTTCTATAATTTTGCCAACCCGCCCGTTGGCCATCGACCATTTCTTTGGCTGATGTGGAAATTGTTGAAGTGGCCTAGCACATGGATGTTGATGTGACCTGACATGTCATTGTGAGATATTGACTTGGCTGACGTGGAAACTAATAACATGGTCCTCCACATCGATGTGCATGTTGCATGGCACCTCATCCTTCTCTTTTATTCATCGACCATTGAGCATTTCCCTTGGATGACCAAAATACTTCCTTGAATCAGTCGACACCCAACCATCGAACCATAGACAATCTCCTTGGGAGACCAAAAAACTTTGCCAATCTAGTTTCCCTAGCTATTTACCATTGGTCGTCATTGATTCCCATCAGCAACCAAAATAATTTTTCAATCTACTCGAACCGACCATCGGTTGTTGGTCGTTGGCCACTTCCATTGGCAACCAAAATACTTTTCCAATCCTTTTCGCCCGACCATCAGTTGTTGGTCATTGATGACTTCCATTAGAAACCAAAACACTTTTTCAATCCCACTGACTCAATCATCAACCATTGGTCATTGATGACTTTCGTTGGCAACCAAAATACTTTCCAATCTAGTTGACCTAACCATCAATCATCAAGCATCAGCGTTTTCCTTTTGCCAACTCCAACACTTCAAATTTTTTTGACCAATATCCGATTAATCTAGGTTGTCGATATATTATTCTAATTGATCTCTCATGTCCATCTACTCCACTTCAAAACCCTATGAATATAATTTTTTTCATTAATCGACCCCAACCTCTCAACGACCAAAAATGAATCTAGACCGTTGATTTGATCCATTTTTGAAACAACCAAAAATGAATCTTGACTGTCAGTTTCATCCTTTTTCCAAATGGATGAAAACGAATCCTGGCCATTGATTTCTCGGACCTTATCAACCTTTGAAATCCCTATAAATATTTAAATTTATCAAAATGAATCTAGACCATCGATCTCAAGATTGAACATGATCTTGGTCGTCAATTATTCAAACTCTTAACAACTTTTTCGGCCTCCGCTAAAATGTGAATTTCGACCTTGCAGGTCGAGTCTAAGTATGTAATTTGGTTGATTGATTCCATTTAACATATCAGACCGTCCTAAGGCATTTAAATCATGGATTTTTCTCACGAATTTGGGGATTTCTCTTTGGTTATCAACATTTCCCCTCAAATTCATCACAGATCGAAATTTGTGACAACGAATTTTCCCAAATTCGCACTGGTTCTTGACCCATATAGGTAGGGTGTTGAACTTAAGCTCTGATACCACTCTGTAATGTATCCAACCCCCGGTTGGGTCATGTCACTAGCTAAAATGAACCAAACAAAATTTATGATACTAATTCTAAATGTAGAAAATAACATACACAACATAACATTCAAGCTTACATAATGGGCCATGCTAATTAAAACATAAATGAAATTTCTCAACTGTGTAGTGCAACAATTAAATGCATCATTATGTTCACAACAAGAAATAATAACCAAATATGTCTCAGAGTAAATTGAGTAGTTCAGTTATATCAACATTATACATGAATAAATATAACAAATAGAAAACTTATCTTATAAAATGTGTAACCCGCTACAGAGGACAGACGTTCCCCCCAACCGTAGGATTATTGTTCCAGATCTCAACAATAAGCCACCCCTGAGATGGGGCTACAAATCCACAAGAGACGGTGGTCCCTAAGGATGGCTAATGTCCCCATCTCAAAAGTCAATTCTCAAAGAAAATTTCAGTCCACCAACTCTCTTCTCCTCAACCTGCACAACCCAAGGGATGGAATCCCCCTTCACTACTCAAAATTCATTCAGGCCTTTCAAATCCCATCTAGGGCTGCCAACACAAGTTGGACAAGAATTCTACTTGTTTGGACATCATGAATTCTACATCTGCAACACGAATTCTCCCAATAACAAAATGCATGCTTCCTTGGCAAATTTCGAACATCATGTTACTCCCAGGCATGGAACCTCTTTCTCCATGAATGTTCATCTCCAAATAGTTGTAAAACTTATCTACAACAACTACCCTCAAGCTTCAACACTCAAAACTCCATTGTTTGTCGGAAAAATTCATGTTAAAATTGTTTTTTATTCAAAAACGTGAATGTGCAACTCTAGTCTCCTACCCATATGAATTTCCTCTCTTTGTTTTGCTTGTTTGACTTGCACTCTTCCTCAAGATGATTGTACTTAGCCCCCATAGCTCTCAATAACTATGGGATGTGCCTCTCACACTCACTCACTTACATGAATTCAATGATTGAACTCTAGAACACTCAACAACTAATGAAAGTTTCATGGTAAGGATAATTTAGAAGGAAATATGAAATGGGTTTTGGTTTAATAGACATGGGTAAACTCTTGCCCCCATTGGACCCCTTCCCTCTCTTTTGGATACATATCCCTTGAATCTTTGTCCTTGTCCATCTACAGTTGGTGATACCTTTTGTTCGTTATATTAAATTTACATCATTTACATATTACATCACTTTGGCTCCCGGCCATACGCTACATTTACAATATATGTCGCTAGTTTGGGGTTTGAAAATGAGGATGTTAAACCAAATAAAGTGCTTCTAAAGTGGGGAATTTTCAACATATTCAAGTATTAGATTATGAGAACATAGCATTTCATTGTTGGATATGACATCTCCCTTTAAAATCTATATGTCCTCAAGCATGTGCTCATCCTCTTATAAAAAATTATCAAAAACAAAATTCAAAATCTAGAATTTTCCGAAAAATGAAGATGATCACAATGAGGAACAACAATCATACGTGTTGATAGTAGAATCCATTCCTCCTTCGAGAAACAATGTTGAAGACATGGATACCAATCTTCCCTACTTGAAGGAATGAGTTGTTCCTGAAGCCTATTTAGGTGGCACAAAGAGACTTCATGAATCTGATGATCCAATTCAGATAAACAATTAGTTTCCTCTATGAATCATGATATACTACCTCCTCACCTATAGTTAGCTTTTGTGGATCCTTCTTCAATGAAATGGCTAGAGGTTAAAAAGAAGAAGTGGAAAAGGAAAGAATTGATTAATATTTTGTAAAGGATAAGAAATGATATGTATATTAAATGTGTATTTTCCTTTATGTACTCATATATGTAAGTGTAGTTTTGTATATATACTCTTGTAACTGTTGATAGCACCTATACTTTCTCTTATGTATTGTGCGATGTACATCTTTAAAATGTAATTTATTCTCTCAATAAATACAAATTACATTTTTTTTTTTTGGAAAAAGGTATTCCTTTGGCTGTCTATTTGTAAATGTCCAAAATCAATAACCAAAATTGTGACGAGTTTGATCTGTTACCAACACCAACGGAAGCTTGGATTTGAAAATCACTCAATACAAATTGCCATTGTCCGATTATAAGATTGTATTATTGAACTTTTAAAGATATTATTGATAGCATTTCAGACTACACTCTTGGAACTGAATACTGAAATACATTTATACAATAATTATGGCTAACCATCGAATTTTTTTTTTTAATATTTTAGATAGTCGCGATTCAGTAAAGTTCATTCCAACAAATATTCGCCATTCAATAAAGTTCATTCCAACTTCTTTCCAACTTTGCGAATATATGTCTCTTCACCTAATGCAAAATGCCTTTTGCTCAATGCCTTTTCACTTACTGTCTTTATTAAGTCCCTACATTTAATCTCTTATTGCCACGATTTTTGATATGCAGTTGGTTTATTTCAATTTTCATGTCAGTCTGTACTAAGTCGCTGCATTTAACTTCTCGCTATTGGCACACCATATATTCTGCAATTAATTTATTTCATTGCAATCATGTCAAAAGAGTTGTTATTTATTTCTGATTATTGAAATTATAAAAAAATAAAATTATGAAAGATATTAATATTAAAAAAATTGAGTAAATATACTCATAAAAAAATTAAAAAAAAAAAAATTAGTAATAATTTAGAATAATTTTAATTAAAAAAGTTATTGAATTAGATTATAAATATTTAATTAAAATATTGATTTTTATATTTATATTTATAAATGACACTGATTTATATTATATAAATTGAAATGATGGGATGATAAGATTTTTTCTATTTTCACAATTTGTTGGCTAGGTTAATTTAAATACCTAATTATTTGGAATTGTGTCAGAGCTTGTTAAAGTTAATGGTAGAGATATATTTAAAAGTAAACTTACTATAATTATAAATGTTAAATATAATTGAAGTTTATGTATATATAATTATATTTAATAAATTTTAGAAAAGATTATAAAAATGTGAATGAAGAAATAAATGTATATGTAAGTGTTATATTTAAATGTCATGTAGGAAAACAAATATCACCAATGTGTTATGAGATGAGTTTGTGGTTTTGAGTTTAGCTTAGGTGTTTGGGAGGCACGATTGTTATTCTTTCCACCTAGATTCAATTCCCACAAGTTATATGTTCATCTCTTAACTAGTATATCATTAATGACTTTTAAAAAGAATTGTTAAATCAATTGTCACTAAACTAAAATGTTAATTATATGAGATTTATTGTAAAGGATTTGAATTTATTATAATAATGTGATTGGTATATTTTACAATTATATTTTAAAAATGTATAATTTTAATTATATAAGATTTATTGTAAAGGATTTGAATTTATGGTAATAATGTGATTGGTATATTTTACAATTATATTTTAAAAGTGTATAGCGTTTTATATGGTTAAAAAAATTGTTTGATTTTATTAATAATCTATTATGTTTAATACCATAATGTTCATAATGTTGTTTTAAAAGAATTATATCTCTCTTAATTAATTTTAATAATTTGTTTTACTTTAATATTTTTTTTTGTTGGTGTGAAAGTTTATAATGATCATGTATGGTTATGAAATGTTAACATAAATTCTATAAATATTGATCTATAAATTTCTTAATATTGAAATCCATTATTTATGTGCTTAAACAGTAAATTGGGTAAAAGCTTTATGTGTGTTGTGATATTGTTATTTCAAAATTTGTTTAAAAATCCTATGAGATTGTTATAAAAATTCTTATAAAATTGTTATAGACTAGATTTATGAAAAGAATTGCTATGAAAATTCATTTACTAAAAATCTATTACCATCAAATATCAAGTCATTTGAAATCTATATTCATGATTCCATTCTGTCTTTTTTGTAAGTTAGTATATAATATTACTTGTTAAAAAATGTAACGTACATACATATTGAATACTTCTCACAAGGTCACCATAGAAAAAAATCAACCCATCATACCCATTGATCAAGCCTATCGGTGTCTCGAGGTGTCCAAAAAAATAATATATTCTTAGGGATATATGTTGTCTAAATAATTTAAATGAACTAATAGCTTCCCATGAATTGTAAGAAGTAAGCTAGGACCAACACTTAGACTAAAACTGAAAACTATGATAAGAAGACAATTATTCATGATGTAGAACCTATCCCTGTTGAGAAGAACTCGTTGGTGGGAGAGGAATGGGATCAGAGAGCAGGATGGCATCTTGGGGAATCATTCCTGGATCTTATCGTTGAATAAGTGTGCATGCTTGTAGCACCATGATTCAAGAGAGACAGAGGTGGAGTTGTTCCATACAAAATTTTAATTATGTTATCTCGTTGCACATTTCAAAGATAAGATTGAGTAGAGTTTCTCTGGAGAGGGAGTTGAGGGAAGATTGAGTAGAGTTTCTCTGGAGAGGGAGTTGAGGGAAACATACGGCTTTGAATGTAGAGCTTACATACTAGTGTGAGATGAATCAATGGGAGATGAAGATTCTAGATTGTTTTCTAACCCATTAGGAGAAGCAATGTGGACATTTTCTGAAGGTGGCACATGGTCGATATATGTAGCCTGAAGTATGCAAATTTCTCAACGACCCAAAAACCCCATGTCCCCATGGATTCTGGATCAGTATGGGCGCTAGGAGCATGGGGAAGAGAATTCTGAGACACACGACTAGTGAAATTGTACGAAGACCCAATTTCATTTCATCGAGCATTCAACTTTCAATAGGAGGATTGAGAACGCTCTTGCATCTTGGGAAAGAAAATGGAAGAGAGTTTGGCAGTCCCTTTATGATGAGTGATCACCAGAGTTGAGGCGAAACGTATAACACAAACAAAGGAATTTCACGAGAGCCAAATATCATCAATGATGCCCTCCAAAAATACTAATGGTCGACCCATATTGAGAAATGGAGGATGGTGAATTAATGTCGGCATCGCTGACATCGAAGGATAGTAATGAACTTTAACTGCCCTAGTACTAGAACCCACCTGAATTGTTGGCTTCTCACACGTCTAATGATCTAGTTGGTACTGCATAATAACCTTGACATGATTGCACCTTTCCAACGGAGGAATGTGTTGAAGAGTGTGCTTCCAACTGGCACAAAATCCATGGAGTTTGAGCAAAGACATAATTAGGATGACACCCCATCCAAGATAGGATTTTCTCTACTTGACAAGATGATATATTCCAAAAGAACTCGATGGAGAGGCGAATAAGAGGAGTTGCAATCCAAATCAGAATCTTCCATGTTTACACCAATATTAGCTAATTTGTTTTCCACCTTGTTGGCCTCTCTGCGCACATGCGAGGGGATGAGAATAGTGTGGTTGAGGAGGATGGAATTGAGGAGTTCAAAGTTCCTGAGAAGACGCCAGTTGGGGGAGATTTTTGTTGGATCTGATCCATTGATGAGATGTGTTAGAAGAGACAAAACAATCTATGAGTCGCCTTCTACAACTAGCTTGTGAAAGCCAAGGGAGGTGGTAGTATGGATGCCTTTGATAAGATCCCATAGATCAACAATGTTATTGGTGTCATTACTCAAGCTATCAGCCAAAATATGGAGAATTATCCCATTTTCATCCCTCAAGACTATGCCATACCTGACAGGTCCTAGAATTCCCTTAGAATCTCCATCAATGTTTAGCTTCACAACTATCATTATGGGAGGTCTTTGCCATGAACAAGGACTAATAGTGGAGGCTATGCGAGTTATCTGTGGGGTCAATGTTGAGGAGAGGAAGAGGTTCCATTTTTGGAGAATGGGTTTTTCCCTTATGTCACATTTGAAATCTTCTTCCATCCACTTTGAAATTCAGGTTGTTTCCATTATGTAATCATGTATTTTTCTCCAAATATGCTCCCATTGCATATGGGTGGATATGAATACTTTTATGTTGCACTCCTTCCAAAGTTACCAAACAATGAAATCGAGAAAAAGTTTCCAAATGTGATTCAGAATGGGGTTCTTAAAGGCTTGAGTTCTCCATCTCGATAAGTTGTCCCTATGTCTATCCAAAGTGTGCATTATTCATGATTCCATTTTAAATTTTCACTTTAGGAATCCAATTTTATAGTTTTTGAATATGATATTAACACTTTTCAAGTGTCAATTTCGTATTTTGAAATAACTTATTTTGACCTGTCTCTAGAGAGTGTTAGACTGAAATTAATCATAATTTAATCAAGTAGTGATAGACTTACAATCTAAGGTGAAATCGTGTGGTTTGAATTTTCATATATTTAATATTATATGATAGTATAATGTTCACCTACACCTTGAAGTCACTATATTTATCATTTATATCAATCCATTCTTATTTATAAAGGGTAATTGATTCATCCTCTTTTTGTTGATTATATATTTTTGGTACACACTTAGATTCATGTCAAATCTTGATCTAGTTAGCTAACACCTCATCCATGATTTTGGGATACTTGAACCCATCTTATTTAACACATCTAAGAGGATTTCTTCTTGTTAGTTTGGTTGCAAAGTTCCTCACTTATTTCCTCATCCTAGGGAATCTTCAAAGGATTAGTCATATCTCATTCTTTTCACAATTCAACTCTTCAACCTCAAGGGAGGTTTTATCACAACTATAAAAAGAGAGGTAACAATTACCCTTCTGAGGTAACTTTGGTCACCATTAGGTAATTCATCACTACATTATTTTGTATGGTATATCTAATATTATATTTTACATTGTAGTGGGGATTAGATACAAGTTTGTTATGTAAGGATATTGAGCTACACATGGAGATTTGTTTAAGAGATGGAACACTCTCTTAAATCTCTTTCAAAACTCTTATCTTCAAACTAATAAGTTTTCACACCTATACTAGTTCTCATCATGGTGAGTTCATTCAAATTTCACTTTGATTTTATCTTTAACACTTAGTTTAATCAACTCATCCAATAAAATTGTGGTCAATCAACCCTAGTTTATTTACTTTCTTTTGTAAATTTGATGTTATCACATAACTATCATTGAGATCCAATCAAAGTAATCTAATTAATACACAACCCAAGATAACTTATTAAGTATAAAATTCTAATTAATTTGGACATGGAGTTCATCCCTAATTTTATCTATGTCTCTTCTCTCTATAACGTTTCTCATTTTTTTCATAAAATCAAGTGGTGACTCCACTCTCTCCTTCTTCATGGTTGTTGGAATATGTTATCTTACTATATTTGTATATTTCCATTGGGGTGTTCCTATCAATGGATCGTTCAATTGAACTAAGGATCCATATATTATTCATCATTCCACCACTACTCCCACCATAGGGTGTACTATTTCCTCTTTCTCAAGTTTCCTCTCCCCCTCTCCCTTTATTCACTAGGTTACTTCCTAAGGTAGTTCTTTCTTTCGACATATGCCTTCCTATGATAGAAACCATTGGACTTAACATTATTAGCATTTAGGTTATGTGGCTACTCATTATTCTTCCTCCAAAATCCATTGTTAGACACATTCTTAGCGTGAAAAACTAAAGTTATATTATGGACAAAATTTCTCATGAGGATTTCTCATATGACCGCTTAGTGATCTTCCTTGGAATAAATCTCACATATCTTCTACGAAGAGCCTTTCCTCTTGAACTGATGGGCATTACCTGTTTAGTGAGCCCCTCTTAACATACTTAATAGAACCATTTGAAAATGGGAGGTATCATTTCCCTCTCTCACCTCATGTCGCCACTCTTCTCTCTTGTTAGAGCTAATTAATTATCAGGTCTCTCCTTCAAACATTCCCCTATGATTTGGATCTTTTGAGTATTAGTACTTCTATGAATTTTTTTTCAAGCTTTTCTTTAAACCCATGTTCAAACAATCCAAGTACACATACAACACCATTAATAAAAACTTGAAAAATATTCAAATATAATATAAGTGAATATAAATATCTAACCCCAATTCCACCATGATATTCTCCTTAGATAAGTACTCATACATCATATGTCGTAGGAATAATCTAGGTTTTTAAATGAACCTTTGCATAATCAATAAGGAAATTACGCATCCCAAACATCCTCTAAGGACAAGAATACATCCCAATTTTCTTCTAGCCATTAAGATAAGAATGCATCCCAAATTTATCATAGCCATTAGGAAAAGCATTCATTCCAATGTTCTAACCACTTCATGAACAAGTATTTGTGGCAACTATAACATAACCAAAAAGTTTTAACATTGAAGGAAAATAGAACATAAGTATAAAAATGTTCAACAACCTTCTTTTATAGAAAATTCCCTTATTTATAGCTTAACATGGGTGGTGGTGTCAGGGCATCAACCCTCACTAACAAAATGTTCTCTTATAGTGATTATTCTAATGCTGGTTTTAGATTTATGGATGTAAACTATTTATGAAGTTGTTGAAATGTCCAACTTTTCAAGTGAACACTCCACCTCTTCTCATCATATATTGTTGGAGCAATGAGGTTTGAAAAGAGTGCTCAGAAGGGATTATAAAGGTTTAAACTAAAGAGAATGTTAGGGGAAAATGGAAAAATTATCTGTTATAAATGGGGTCTTTGTAGATTAAATATTAGTAAATAAAATATAAAGAGATAAACAATTCATATTAATTATTTAAGTTCAAAAGATGATTAATTAAAGGAGTAGTGAGAAGTGATGATTACAAGATTAAGTTAATAATTTAACTGTATAAAAATATATTTGAATAATAACTAAATATTAATAAYTTAATTAAACGTTAAACCAAAAATTAGGATGAATATTAATCAAATGTTAAAGTGGACCAAAAACTAGTTGTTGTAGAGTAAACATTATTAACTAAAGTGTAAAGAGATAAATAATTAATATTCATAATTAAAGTTTTAAAAAGATGATTAATTAATGGGAAAGTGATAAAAATGATGACAAGATTAAGTCAATAATTTAACAAAATTAATTCAATAATTTAAATATTATAAAAAGATAATTAAATACTAATTAAATGATTAAAGGTTTAGAGAAAAATTGATTAAGAGTATTTAAATTGAATGTAAATCAAAGGTTAAAGGAAAACTAAAGTATAAATTACCCGGGGCTCAAATTAGAAAAAGAGGGGGGAGGGGGGGGGAGTTGTAGTTTAGAAACTTAAAAAGTAAAGATTTTGGATAAGAGGATAAGGGAGGTGAAAATTGACAAGGAAGAGGGGAGAGGGGATCCAAAGAATGGAGAAAAAATTTAAGTTTAATGCATGAGGCGATGAGCAATAAGCTTCCAATATTGGATGAGTTTATACCCATATTTATGGTTAAAAATGTTTTCATGTTTTTCAATTTCCATAGCTTTGCAAATTTTGTGAGATGAGTAATACGATGTTGAGGCCAAGATTATGGTTTGGTCAAAATAGATTAAATGTTTACATTTAAAATAGTGTTCAACAATAGCTGATTTAGGGATGTGATTGTGGGTTGTGTCAGCTATGTGATCTTTGAGATAGGATTTGAAGGATTTCCCAATTTGGTTAGTGTATGATTTACCATAACAACAAGGAATTTGGTAAATTTCTGAGCCAAGCATTGGGTCAGATCTAATATCTTTTGCGAATCTGGAGGATTGCTTCAACATTTCGAAGGGTTTGAAGATGGTTTTTTTATTTGTTTTAACAATAATTATGGATATGTGATTATTCATGCCTTGGATGTAGGGAAGCAAAATGAGAGATAGGGGTGGGGAAGAAGAGGAAGAGTTGTTCGATTTAGTCTTGAAGACTAAGAAAAATGATTTGTTGATTTGAGATCTTGTGTAGCCATTGGGAAAATAGGCCTTAGTTAGGTGGGATTTTTCCTTCTCAAGGAATTACGGGTTTGATATTTGGATGGATTGAGTAACTAGGGTTCTGAGGATAGAATATTTTTTATCAAGATGATGATGGGATTGGGCATTGAGGTATATGTTAGTGTGGTTCTTTTCTGATGAACATGGTGGGCAATGGAACCATTACGGAGGAAATAGATAAGAACATATAGAAATGGGAGGGTATTATCCTTTTCCATTTCCATTGTGAATTGAATATGGGGGGGAATTATATTTATGTGGTTAAAGAAGGAATTTAGTGAGGAGAGACCATGGGACCAGACAATGAAAGTGCCATCATTGAATCTAAACCAAAATTTAGGTTTGATATGAAATTTGTGTAAGGTTAAGGTTTCAAAGTGCTCCATGGAAATGTTAGCTAGCATGGGGGATAAGGATGACCCCATGGTTGCACCTTCGATATGTTTGTATCATGTAACTTTCAAGGTGAAGAAAGTAGAGGTCATGAATATTTCAATTAGGTTAAGGGTTTCAAGGTCCACCATCTTGGATATTAGGTCTAGAGTTTCATGGATAGAAATCTTGGTAAATAAAGAGACAAAATTGAAATTGATCATTAAATCATGGTAATCGAGTTGAAGATCATGTGTTTCATGAATAAAATCAAAGGAGTCTTAAATGAAGGAGGAAGTTTTCCTACTGAAGCATTTAAGTTTGAAAAATAGAAAGAAGGGAAGGGCATAATTAATTATCCTAGTCAAAACAAAAACCCTAGTGGCAAAAGAAGGCATGATTCTATAATACCTTACTTATCCAACTCTTTAGATAACCTTTTCTCTACATATAATAGAAATATGGCTTCATCCAAATATATCAAAGTTACATAAGTTTATTGATTACATTTTGTAAGTGATATAGGTGGATAATAGTGGCCACCCACCTATTCCACTACTTTGGAATGGTTTCACATCTAGGAAGTTTTTCTACAGTTTTTCGTGTCCCAAACATCTGGGGTCGTTTTGAGGCCCTAAATGATGTTTTCTTGGACCAAAAATGTCTAGCATGTAGCTAAAGGTGGATTTTAGGCAAAACAGAATCTGTACTCTTCGGTTATATCTTTATTATGGTGTACTGAGAACCCCAAATGGAGAACGTATGAAAAACAAATTCCCTCGGGAAGTTGACATATCAACTAACCACATCGGGGCCCACAAACCTTTGGCGTTTCGTCTTTTGGAATTACGATTTTGGATGTTTAGGGATTTATCATTGATGTTTTATGTTAAAAAGATTTTTTGGCCGCTTTGTAATCAACTTCTTGTAAATGAGCATAGACGACACATCTCTCTCTTCAGAGATAAGTTACAACCATTTTATCTAGCTTGTGTTCTTTGGATTTTACAGTCTTTTGTATTCCACATAGTCATTAATAGAATCTAAGATTTCCTATATTATTTTTTTCCTTGCAATATCTCTATGTATTTCCTTGTTATATCTCTATTATATCTTTGCCTTTATGTTCTTCTCAATATAATCAGGATTAGTGGTATTAGAGCAATCTGTTATTTGTTAATTCTCTATGTATGTCCCTGATGAGGTCAAGCTACCAAGAGTTGGGTATCAAACTATTTAATATTGGGGAAGAACACTCCCTCCTTCCCAATAAACCTCCCATAGCAGAAGAAATGATAGATTACGTAGTAGGAGATCCTATCAAACTGTTGTTGGAGACATATTTTCCTCTCCTATTCAGGTGCCTTTGCATTGTCAAGTAAAGCACTTACTTGATTTGACACTCGATGCTCCTCTACCTAATATACCTATATACAGGTCTTTTGTTATGGAGAATGAAGAAATTAAATTCCAAATCCAAGAACTAATTTCGAAGGGCCACATCATTCTGAGCTCCTCACGTTGTGAGAGCCTAATTGTTCAGGTATAGAAGAAGGAAAAGACATGGATACTTTGCATTTCTTATAGATCCCTGAACAATATCATACTAAAGAACTCATACCCAATCCCTCGGATTGATGATATTCTCGATCAGCTTAAGAGAGACAAAATTTTCAGGTAGATTGATATGAGGTCAGGCTACCACCAGGTGTCAATTAAGAAAATTGATATATGGAAGACAACCTTAAAGTATAAATAAGGTATTTTTGAGTGGTTCTTCATGCCTTTTGGCTTCACTAATTCCACTATGGCATTCATG
Organism: Picea sitchensis; assembly: GCA_010110895.2. NCBI lineage: Eukaryota > Viridiplantae > Streptophyta > Pinopsida > Pinales > Pinaceae > Picea > Picea sitchensis. The sequence goes on from SNQJ01S0018531.1 coordinate 77,700, forward strand.
TGGATGATGGATTATATACTACGACCATTCAAAAAATTCTTTGTGGTTGCATATTTGGATGACATACTCATCTTTAGAAAAACTTGGGAGGAACATTTGGAGCACAATCGTAGGTATTGGGAACTCTGCGACAACACAAGTTATATTCCAAATTGGATAAGTGTTGCTTCGGCATGTAGAGAATCCAATATTTGGGATACATCATGGATGAGAAAGGTGTGCATGTGGATCCAACCAAGATCCAATTCATCTACAATTAGTCACACTGACCAAGCTCTATAGCTTCTTGGGCCTCACCAACTTCTACCACAGGTTTGTGTTGGGGTTCTGTCATATCGCTTGGGCCCTAAGCTAGATGACCAAGGGTGGAGCGAAGGACAATTTTATTTGTACTGCATCCCAATAGAAATAATTCAATGATTTTAAATTCTACCTCTACTCGACACCAATCATTATTCTATTATACCTACAATATCCATTTGAGGTTGAGAAAAATGCTTAATATTATTCTATTGGCACAGTCCTCACTAACCATGGCCATTCAAGGCTTATAAAATTGAAACACTATCTGATATTGTTCACAGATACCCCACCTACGAAAACGATATGTATGTCATTATGTGGACATGTTGACAATGGAAGCATTACATTTTGGGGAAGGAAACAATCATCCATAGTGATAAAAAACCTTTGTAATTCATGCAGACTCAAGGAAAGTTACAGAATGATCGCCATCAGAAGTGGTCCACATACCTGTAGAAATTCTACTTGAACATCAAGTCTAAGAAGGGAAACACCAACCATGTTGTAGACTACCTAAAGAGACCCTCGGTTGTGGCACTAAACAAAGTTCTTAACTCCTATGGGTATGAGAATATACAATAGTGACTCTGAATTTCCTACTACGTATCACACATTGAGCATAGAAAAGATAGTTCTATACTTTCATCTCCAAGATGGACGGTTATGCCACTTGAGCCATCTATGTTCTTTTTCAAGTGAGTGTGCAAGGATACTTTTATAAGCTCATTAAATTTGGGAGGCATGACACTTTCGTGTGGAAAAAACCATGGAAACCAAGGTAGTATTGCAAAAGCATTTTTATTGGTCAAAGATTTGATAAGATGTCCACAAGTACATTAGATCCTACATTAACTATGCCATTACCAAGCCTCCCATCAATAACTAGGTGTTGTACACCCATCTTCCTACTCTATACAGGCCTTGCTATGCCATCTCCATTAATTACATGTCTGGTTTTCCTTCAACAAAACATGGGAATGACTATGTCTTCATATTCGTTGATTGATTCTCTAAGATAGCAATTTTGGCACCCTACAAGAAGAGAATCACAGCTGATGCCACCACCAAGCTATTATTTGAATGTATTTGGGTTCATTTTGGACTCCCAAATACCATTATTTCAAATTGTGACATTAGGTTCCTGAGTAATTTGTGTTCTAGCTTTTGGTCAATGATGAACACCAATCTGACCAATTTGACTTCCTTCCACCCATAGAATGATGGAGAAACAAAGGTAGTCAATAGGATGATTTTCCATATCCTAAGGATGTACAATTCCAAACATCCACGCGCATGGACGAGAGCCTCCCTTATGTTCAACATAGATACAATAGATCCCTCCACAATTGTATTGGTTGTAACCATTTTTAGGTGTTCTTGGGGTTCCATCCATTGGCCCTCATATATGTAGCTCTGCCCATTGCATCTACACAAGAAGAGTCCTCCCATGCTCATACTGAGGCTTATCAACCAACCAAATTCCTTGAGCGAATCCAATACATCCAACAAGTTCATGATATTCTGTAGAAAGTCGATACCATGTACAAGCAGCGCCACGATCAACATCGGGTACCACACAAGTTTCAGGTGGATGATAAGGTATTGTTTCATTTGCACAAATAGCACCTCACAAGACCCCATTTGAAGCTACCCCCACTCTGATACAGGACTTACTCCATCATCAAGGTTGTGGATGACAATGATTTTGAATTAAGTATTCCTCATTTCCTTGGATTGCACCTGATATTTAATCTGGAACTACTTCAACCATAATTTCCACCTCTCTTGGGCATATCGGACATGGCTAAGACTTATCCCCTATAGAACTCAATCCTGACTACATTGAACAAATGAAATTTGATAATATCATGGACACCAAGACAAAGGGCACCCACCAATAGAACATCCAACTTTATCGGGTTGTCAAAGAAGGGTAGTTTCTTCACTAGGGAAAGTGGCTCACTAGGATTCAAGTTCAATAGAGCTTTTCCCATATGATGGATGAACTTGATGCAGTGTGGGCCATTTATTACTAAGGGGGGTGGACTGATCTAGGTGGATATTGGTGGCCACCAACCTATGACACTAATTCAGAATGGTTCCACATCTTGGTAGTTTTTCTATAATTTTTTAGGTCCCAAACTTCCAGGGTCGTTTTGAGGCCCTAATTGACGTTATTTTGGCCCAACATTGCCTATATTATAGTCGACGATATATGCTAGGCTAAACCGAATGTGTACTCCTCAGCTAGATTTCTCCAATGGTGTACCAAGCACCCCAAACGAAGATAATATGAAAAAGTTGCACCCAAGGAAGTTGATGTATCAATTAACCACGTCAAGGTCCACAAATCTTTTAGCGCTTTATCGTTTGGGGTTAAGGTTTTGGATGTTTAGTTTTTTCTCATTGATTCTTTATGTTAAAATTCCTTTTTGACCTATTTGTAATCAACTTCTTGCGAATGACAGATGCATATTTCTTTTCAGAGATAAGCTACCACCATTCTAGATAGCTTTTGTGCTTTGCATTTTTCAGTCTTTTGTATTCCAGACAATCATTAATATAATATGATTATTACTGTATTACTGTATTCCTTGCAATATATATGTGTATTTCCTTGTTATATCTCTTTTATATCTATGCATTTATGTTATTCTAAATATAATCTGGATCAGTAATACCCTTGACATTACTTGGAGGATCTTTCCATTGATTGCATCAAAACTATTTGTGACAAAAAATCAAGATTAACCTCTTTTCATGATCCCTAGTGAGAAATCCCTTCAATATTCACTATTTTCATTCTCTCCCTAAAATATTAACTTAAGACATCTTCATGTCAGTGGAACATATCATTCATAGATCAAATGACACCAGTACTTTCACCCTAATGGGCCTCAAAGAATGTTATGACAAGGAAACTTCTTTAACAACCATTCATTGATGGCATAATTCTCTCCATTATTCTATAGTATATTTCTCATAGGATACCCTTGATGAAATATTTACCAAATCTTGGAATCAAGAAAGTAAGAAAAAGAAAATTATTGAGGATCATGATACAAGAAAAGAACCATCAACCTCCTCATGTAAATTGAAAATACTTACCCAAGGCTATCATGGGAGAAAAATACCTAAACCCTCTAAAATCATGTATCCAATAGAAAGGGAATACATGAAAAGGTGATCAAATACACCCCACTAAAAATCAAAACTAAGATAATTTTTTATGCTAATGAATACCAATAAGGTAAAAAACTAAAATTAAATAAAGGGCAACTAGAAGACCCCCCAAGACCTAAAATTTACATAGCCAAATTCTTTGTCAAAATCAAAATATACAACAATCCCATGTCTGAACATGTCCATCCAAAGTATTTTATGAAAAATAATTAGGGCCCCTCTAGGAAAAACTTTGATTCTTCCTATGAAGAAGAAGAATAAGGTGCCCCCATGCCAAACTTTGACTCATCTTATCAATAATACGAAGAAGGTGCCACTAATTCTATCCAACGTAAGTGAAAATATTTAATTGGTTCATCTTCTAGCCAACATAAGGTTATGAATATGATTCATGTTGTTCAATGTTCCCCTTATGAACTATAGGCTACCCGATATTCAATTAGATCCATCACCATCTCTCACCCCAAAAGGGAGTAATCTATGTCTATTTCCTTTCCCAATCTTATTGACCCTAGAACCATCTATCTATTTCATTTGGTAGGATTATCCCTAGATGAACCTATTAAAGAACTTCCACTTAGCCTCATCAATGTTGAGCATACCATTCCTTCTCATTAAAATAGGTATGTCTCTCAAGATCAATGGAGGGATTTGTGAGAGTTTGTTTCTCTCTCTCCACCCCATATTTTATGATCATTGTAATCACTTCCCCCTTTCTCTTCTTCATTGGTCTAAAATAACTGATCTCATGCTTCCAAAATGTCTTACATGTATATACTTCATGAGTGTCTCGAGTAAACATATTGAATGATTGAATTATAAAATGATTATCAATAATGATCTATGAAATTATTTTTGACAAAATTACACAACTAGTTATCATATAATGGAATGTAAATTTTATTGTGGGAGAGTTGTATCTATATATTCATTTGTGTAAGTTTAAATATCGTGTTGATATGACAAATGGTTGAAAGGGATTGTTATAAATTTTGTTACATTTATAAAATTCTAATAGTGTCGTTCCAAATTCTCTAGATTTTGAGATAATAATGTTGGGAACATGGAAATGTAATGTTCTATAAGAGTGGGTGATATATGTACAGCCTTTTATCATGTGGTGAAATCTCTTGTGTAATTTTTTGTAATGTGCTTTCTCAGCCATTCATGTAGATGAAAATTATCATCAACATAATGATGAGATATGGGATTGGAAGAGAATATTTTGATATGGAAACATGTGAAGCTAACTTTCACACATAACTCATCCAATGAAAAGACTAAAATTAGAGCCTCCAACCTAAATATGATTACTCCATTTTGCAGTGTTGATTTAGCATTTTTCTTCTTCTTTTATGGATTTTGGAATTATTGAGGTTTACACTGAGGTGGTGAAGGGAGGGGGTTGAGTACATATATAAAATTTCAAAATTAAAATAATAAGAATGAAATATTTGAACTCAAGTACTTGAATCAACAAAGCTACTCAACAATTGAAATATAATTTATTTTCTATTGCATTGAATCAACTATATTTATAAATACCAATAAATCCATAATATAAAATCAATAATCCACTGCACTTTAAGAAAAAATAAAAGAAAATATGACAATTAATGAAATTTACATCTTCATAACAAAATGATCACATATCAACATTAGAATTTTGATTACATAATCCTACTCTCAAGTTCTACTTTCAAAAATAAAACTCCGTACAATATCTCCATACTAGGAGAGCTTTAAAAACGAATCATGAAAATTTTCAACTTCGCATTCCTTAACTCATCACATACTTCTTTATTCTATTATATGTCATTTGTAATTCAAAAGATTTACTAAATACAATTTTTTCATTCAATGATCTTACAATGTTAAAACTGGTTGTTGGTCTGTCATACATTGTACTTATTCTATTGGCATAATCCTATAAGGAAACTTTGGAAATGATAATTTTTTCCATAAGTTGCACCAACAACTTGATATATGGCCTTTAATGCTATTGTTTTTTTCTTTTTTCTCCTAAATAAAATTGTGTGCCAAATATATAATCTCACCAAGAAGGAGCTTATCTTCTCTTTGAAAATACTATATGTAGTTCATCCAATATGGCCTTTAATGCTATTTTTTTTTCTTCTTCTCCTAAATAAAATTGTGTGCCAAATCTATAATCTCACCAGGAAGGAGCTTATCTTCTCTTTGAAATTTGGATACTCTATGTAGTTCATCCAACCCCATGGCCTTGGACAAATATATGTCATTATCTAACTACATGGCATTCATATCCCTCAAGGCCTCCCTATTAATCTAGTCGATATGTCATATGTGAGAAATGATCTAACTTATTTCTCTTAGGTCCAATGGATTGACATTGGTGGGGATGGTTTGTACTTCTCCTACCATTTGATGATTTCATTCAAGTTTGGGCTCATCTTCTCCATTTTTGTTGCCTAGTCCCTCGTTGTTATTCAACCAGTAAGATGTTGATTGCAAACTTGTTACAAGTGTGGATACTATGATAGAAATCATTGATGAAGGGCATAATTTGTATTTCAAACTTACGATCAAATGTAGAAAAAATCACTCATTTTGGACTCCGATTTCAGAAGTCTTAAAATTCATTAATTTTCTATGCTAGAAATGAATTCTTTGTGCTACTTAGTTTCTTTCATCAATTAGTTCTCCTCAAGCTAGTGTAGTTAAAATCACCAATTAGTTCTCCTCAAGCTAGTGTAGTTAAAATCACCAAAATGGATATGAATGTTGAGATAGTTTATTAAATTTCCTTTACCATTAACTTTGATGATTTCAACAATAACTTGTTCTACATCATCTCTCTTTCGTTTCTAAATTTATTTCTTAATTACCTTCCTTTTCCTATAAAATGTGAAAGTTTCCCAACACACTTAAAACATCCTCACCACATTGATGGTGGGAAACTTTTAAAGTAAAGTCTTTTAGCCAAAACGTGATTAATATATTGCTACATGTTATGTATATTCAACCTAAATTGACTTTTGCTTCATGTCTTCTTATTAACTATATATTTAAGCCCTCAACAATGTCATGCCAAAACACATCAAGCTCTTTCTCTCTTATATTTTACCTATAAACGTGCCCTCCCCAAAGATTCTAGACATGTCATAGAGACTCCAGCTACCCATGATACAATATTTCCCCGGCCAGTGCATGATCGATACTTGTTGTATCCCTAGGTATTGTAGCTGCCCATGCTACCATATTTCTACACTGATCTATAATTGTTCCCTACGTCGATATTAGCGATGTTTATTACGTAGCATTCACTCGTTAACTTTTTTCCATATTTATTAAAAAACACAATAAAGATGATAAAAAAACATAATAAAGATGATCAAGTCGAACTTGCCTTAGCGTTTTGAGTTAGCTTCGACAAAGATGGAGTCATGGAAATCATTGTGCATTGTTTTGCATTAT
>SNQJ01S0018532.1:17524-35686 GCA_010110895.2 Picea sitchensis
TGAGAAGGATAGAGGTTCTCTCACTGATAAAGTTTGAGCCAAAGAAGTAACACGCTTTCCATTTAGTAAGGCTATGAGCTCTTCGGTGAGGAACGCTCGATCAACCATGCCCAAGATCATGTTGTGGCCTATAGAAATTAAATGGCTTGTTCTAGGGCACCAACAGAGCCATTCATTGATGATTGGGAGCGCACGACTGAGGCTAGTCCAAATTCTCGAAGCTGCATTGATGTGATGTGAAGACTGTCTGATCCAGGTTAAGAGAGTGGCATTATGTAGATATTTTTCCCTAATAACCTTATGCCATAAACTAGACTGCGTTAATACCCTCCAGAGTAATTACATTCAGTGCCGAATTGAAAAGAGGGAGATTACAGAATCCCCAGCCCCCGTTTTTTTTTGGTCCAGAAAGAACCTCCCATCTACAGAGGTGGTACTTCTGGGCGTTCGAATGTCCAGTCTACAGGAAATGAAACATAAATCTCCTTATCCTATTTAGAACTGTTTGAGGTAGAGCTTCCAAAGACATCCAGAACACTGTTTTCCCTTCCAAAACAACTTTTACCAAGATGTATACCCCCCTAAAGACACCCACCTATTGCTCCATAAATAAATTTTATTTGAAACTGTAGTAACCAACCATTCCCAGTCTACTTCATGCTGAGTTCCTGTCTTCAAAAAGTACCCCAAGTAATGGAAGCCTAGAGAAAGCTCACTAAAAGTGTAGGGTAGGATAGATTTAAAAAGTGGCAGCTCCAAATCCGAAAGCCCTTCATAATGGACTGTAGATTTTGTCTGGTTTACCTCGAGCCCTGAGGCTTTGCAAAAACCATTGGTAAGACTCAAAATCAGTCTCCATTCTACCAGACTAGCCTTTGATAAAATGAGGACATCGTCTGCAAACAGGAGATGTAGAATTCTAGTCATTCTGGACACTTTAATTCCAGAAGTGTGTCCTTCCTCAAAACTATGCTTCAATAACAGGTTGATACCTTCCATCACGAGGATGAAAAGGAGGGGAGATAACAGACAACCTTGTCTGACTTCCCTTCCGCTTCTGAAGAAATCTGTGACCTCCCCATTTATTAGAACAACAAAAGAAGGGGAAGTGACACATGACATTATCCAATTAGTCATATGGATCCCCAAACCAACTTTAAGAAGGATCAATCTAAGAAAGTCCCAATCCAGACAATCGTAAGCTTTCCTCAGATCCAATTTTAAAACGAGGGATTTAATCTTATTTTTTTTTATACTATGGAGGACCTCATGAGCTGTGCCAGTTGCATCTTGGATATGACTGCCTTTTAGAAATCCCATCTGTTGAATGGAGATTTCCTTTGAGAGAAATGGTTTAATCCGATTGGTGATAATTTTGGATATAACCTTATAACATAAGTTGCACAGAGAAATTGGGCGATAATCGTCAAAGGTAGAAGGTTTATTCGCCTTTGGAATCAATGTTAGAAAGGTGGATTTTAGGCCTCCCACGATAGTTCCTAGTCTTCTTGATTCTTCAACCATCACTATTAGGTCTTCCCCAACTAGATCAAAAAAGTGCATGAAGAACTCGATTGTCCACCCATCCGAGCTCAGACTCTTTTCCTTTTTAAAATGAAAGAGCACCGACTGCAACTCTTCCATAGTAACCGAATTGTATAAAGATCTTGATTCTTCCTCTTCGATCATTTGTGGATAGTAGTCGACCAACTTGCATTGCTCAACAATTTTTGGACAGATTTTTGCTTTGTAAAAGTTCTTAAAATGTAAAGCTGCTTCTTTCTTCAATGAATCTTGATCATTGGCATAAACTCCATTATCTCCTTTAATATCCCAAATACGTTTTTTGGCTCTATTGTGTGAGGCCAAATTATGAAAGTATTTGGTGTTTTTATCTCCGCTGGCTAGCCACAGGGCCTTGCTGTGCAATCTCCACTGCTCTTCCTCTTGTCGAAGAATTTCATTCCTTTCCACTTCTAGTTGCCGAAGCGTTGACTCAGTGCCTTGATTTGTTCGGTCTTCGATCAAATTAATGAGGAGCTCTTTGATCTCTGATTCCAACTCTAACATCCTTGTTCTGCTACTTTTCACCTTTTCTTTATACCAACTCTTTGTCAGTTTTTTTATACCTTGTAATTTCAGAACAATCCTCTTTGAGCGTTATCTTCAGAAAGAAACCCAGGGTCTTTCCAAACCTTAACGATGATATCCACAAAGTCCTTTTCAATGAGCCATTGGGCATTGAATTTAAAAGGACAACGCTTGTATTTAGGCAGAAGTTCCAACTGTAAAAAGATAGGTGCATGATCGGAAAAAAATGGGAACTCGATCCATGATCGATAAATGCCGACTTCATTTAGAAGCTCCTCTGAAATCATTACCCTGTCAAGCCGTCTTGCAATCACATTCTGGCCCAAACAACCATTTCTTTAAGTAGGCACGATCTTGGAAGGCTTGATGTCTATAAGGTTATTGGACGAGAAGAGGTCTCTATAATAATCATCAATTCCATCACGTGCCCCTCCCCAGGCCTCTTCTGAGTTGAGGATGAGATTAAAATCCCCTGCCATGATCAGATTTTTGATAGTCAAAATGTCATTGTCTTCCACTGAATTCCAGAAAGTTTTCTGGGCCGAGCATGGTCCATAGACATTTAGCAAGGCCAACTCCCGGTTGTTTAAAAGACTCCTACCTGTTAATAGAATGCCTCCCACAGTGAGATAAGGTATTAGTTCAAATAAAATTGGATCCCAAGCGACAAGCAGACCTCCGAAAGTGCCCACCGAGTCAACTGAGCATACAACCCAAGAGGGACGAAAAAAAGAGAAGAAATCCCTAGCTTTCTGCACAGAAACCAGGGTTTCTTGAAGAAATACAATCTCAGGTCTCATATTATCCAACAGACGTCTGAATGAAGCAACTTTGAGGGTGCCCCCAATCCCTCTAACATTTAGGGAGAGAAACAACATTACTTTGCCCTCGCCAGGGCTTTCATTTCTCTAAGAGGCCCAAGGTCAATGGTAGTAGGAGTATTCTCTGTGGTAGTAGGAATATTCTCAGAGGTCTTTTCAGAAGGCTGAGAAAGTTTTTTCCGACAGCTTCGAGTTTTTATAGGAGATATTTCTACACCTATACCCCTAGACCAAGCAAAAATTTTCCCTTCCCTCACCGAAATGTTTTTTGACCTAGTAGCCTCCGAGGATCCCTCCGGTTCAAGTATCCTCTTCCCTAGATAGGTAGTGAGTTTAGTAGCATCCTTGTTGTCCCTAATAAAAGGTATCATGGAGTCAAGAACCAAATTAAGGTCCATTGTATCATCCTCTGGTTCTCTAAGACCAGGCACTAAGGCTGTCGAAATGTAGTCTAGCTGAGGAGAAGAGGGAATATGATCTGGCTCCCTCAGAACAACCAAAGGATTTATGGGGGGAAAAGAAAAGGATGCGGATAGGCGAGAAGGGAGAGCAGAACTGGAATCAATATTAAAAACATAAGCTATTTCGGGAGACTAACCCACCTTCAGTGCACATGGCTGAGAACCCCCATCATGATCAGAAGAGTCAACACCCCCTTCCGAACAACCGAAGTCGACATTGGTGAAGCGAGACAACCAATCTGAATTATCCAAAGCTTCCTTTTCCCACAAAGTTAAGGAAGAAAAGAGCAAAGGGTAGAAGAAGCGTAACTTACTCGTTACTTAAAGAGTGCTCATATGACACCCGTTATCTTCTCTTCCCATATATATGTGTTCCATGCTATTTGTCTTATTCATGGTCCTCCTTGAGATTGGAAAACATGTTATATTAGTCTTGTGGAAAATGGGAAAATAATCAATAAGAAGAATTGATCTTTGATATAAAATGGGAGATAAAAGTATATATGGATTATGAATAATCAAACCTAGTCACATGAGATAAAATTATATGGATTTTGAATAACCAAACTTAGTCATGGTGGAAGGACATCTTACAAAAACTACAAGGATTGTGTGGCCGTTCCAAGCTAATATTCAATTGGAATCAATTTGCAAAAAGTTTCCTAAATATGGAAATCAATATAATCATATACACTCATTAAAAAACACGTATATTTTTTAAGATGATTTCGAAACAACTACATGTTCTTTATTTCATTAAAAAGAATTAGCATTTTTTAACAATACGAGTAGTTGAAATTTAAAATGTACACAATGACACCTCATTGTAACATTATTTAGATATAAACAATTATATATTGATTTTAGATATTCCACAAAATATGATATTAAAATTGTTATGATGTTAATTAAAAGTGATATGATGTTAATTAAAAGTGAAGGAAAATGTTATCACATTAATTTGAAGTTTTATATCTCAAGAGATTTGATTCCTTTTTTTTTTTTTCCAATGGAAATTAAACCGTTGGGAACCCACCCCGATACTTCCCCACATAGTGGATGATATGGGAGTGGAAAGCAGCAGCCCGAGGGACTCGTAGCCAGGCTTGAACTCGTGACCTCTCCCCAAACTGGGAGAGCGTGCGCACTTCTTGCCATGCGAGCTATCCCTCGTGACTAAGAGATTTGATTCCTCTTGTGATAGGTTTGAGGTTAAGATTAATCTTTTATTTATTATAGATCTTTTATTAATGTTTGTGTTTCCTTCAAAAACAAATTGAAAATTTGTAACTATTATAAATTGATTGATGGATGGATCATTGGTACCTTCTATTTGTTCCTTACTTATTTATTATGGATATTTTTATTAATGATCGTATTTCCTCCAAAATAAATTGGAAATTCATTAAATCTATTTTGAACAATTTATGTTCAAATTGCCATATCTATAACTCCATAAATGGTAAGACAAAATCAAGGTATTTTTTTAGGGATTTATATTATATCTATGTATAATATTCTAGGCGACTATTTCGGTTTGAAAAATCATACATATATAAATGTGAGTGAATATTTAATACAAAACATATAATTTACTATTAATTTTTTTAAATTTTTGACCAATATTACCAATTTAATAATATTTATGTAAAAAATAGACGAAATTTTAACCAAATTGGTGAATATATTTTTTCCTTCAAAAAATGGTAAAAAATAGTCAATTGGCGAAATTTCACCCCTAAAAAATACCCTCAACAAAATATCAATAGTTTATCTTTTGTTAATTCTTCTTGCTAAATTTTGTCTAAAAATCATATCCTTCATATAATCATAGCTTGTAATTACAGTTTGGTTTTGATTCGTTGTGTGTTCAGGAGAACTCAATTGAAAACTCATTCAACAATGACATCATTAATATTGAATTAAGAGGCTCCAAAACTGCAATCTTTTCCACATTGCACAATAATTTATGTTTAATTATTTCATTGATAGAGACATTTATGTAAGGACAATGTTTGGCATGACTGCACAAATATTCCAACACTTACAGTGCATACATATACTCTAGACTTGTTCTCATCAAGCCATTTATATACTTTTTAACATTTGAGAAATATCTAACAATAATACATCTATATAAATGAAATCACAATMAGTTYGGATCTAAAATTAAGACAAATTTATTTTTAACTTTAGATTAAGAATGACATTGTGTATTTTTTATTTACTTAATATTTTATAAAAATAAAATAAAATATCATRTGTCAACTCCACATCGAATAAGAAAAAATTATACATYGTCTAGAAAAATTTACACAACTCGCTTATATTAGACTGTAAATTAAAATACTAAAAAAATTAAAAGGATGAAAATTTGAAATAATTAATCTATAACACAACCACTTCTTCATAAATTCTCATTAAAATTTATTCTTGAGAACTCAAGTGATAAAGTAATCTTCAAGYCATAAACATTAATATAAGTGYTTTCCACTCAAGTATGTGCTCATTTGTGTGTTTTGAGAAAGGATACACTCCCTTGAATGCAAAGCTAAAGCTAACAATTCTTTTGTGTGTTTTGAGAAAGGATACACTCCCTTGAATGCAAAGCTAAAGCTAACAATTCTTACTTTATTAGAGTGCATAGTGCATAAACCCCATTATATATGTCTTGTCCCATGAAATTGCATAGTGCACGAGCCCAATTATATATGCATGGTTCCATGAAATCTTGTAGTTTTTAAAAATATTTTCTATATTATATATTTTAAAAAATTGGTGCTATTTTATGTTAAATGAGAGTATTTTCTTAAAAAAAAATGGGTTAAATTATAATTTGAGATAGTATTTGGTATTATGTATGGAATCAAAAAAATTGTTATTTGAATACACATGATCCCAATTATTATAGTTTTAATGATGATAATATGAGATAGTGTTATTCTTGTAAATATTATTTAGGTTGAAACCATTTATTAGTGTCGGAGTAAGACTTAAAATCATTTTTAATTGGTTAAAAGGTCATCTTCTTTAGATGTGAGGGAACATAATAATGATTAAAGACCCATAGGCATCTAGAAATAGTGAAATTCCTCTCCCTTATGGACCATTGATGAGTTATTTCAGGTGACATGGTTTTCCTTAAACAATGGTAATGAGTCAACTTGTATTCATGGATAATAGCTAATGATAACTATCATTGTTATTGATTAACAACTAAATCATGATAGTTTTGCCACCTTTAAAGAAAAAAAAATCAAACAAATTATTAACTTAAATAAATGATTAAAAAATAAATATTTAAAGAAAGGGCATAAATTTTAAAGGAAAAGAAATAGATAGAGAGGACTAACAAATTCTCATGTTCATGATCACTACTTGTTATTCCTTTATGAGAAGCAAGAAATACTTTTTAANTTTTTTTGGTAAATCAACATCTATATTAATGTGAACAGAGTTTACAAAAAAGTGTATAGAAACCATTAGCTTCACAAATACCATGACAGTCTCTGAGCTTCTAGAACTCAAAAGACCAAAAAATAGTGCCTGCCCTTGAGAGGAAACTAGGCTTTTAGCAATTTAAAACATAGGATGTCTGATAAGATTCTAAATGTCTGATCTGTAATCTAAGAAACTAAGAGCCTAGGTAGCATAACATCATGATAAGAAAACAAAACTAGAAATCAATTGGCCTTTGGAACCTGAAATCCAATGAGGTCCACCATCTTGTTTCCAGCTATGGATTTGGAGCATTTGAACTTTGCATAAATTCGCTCAGGGGGGACAAATTGCCTCCATGGTGGTTTGCTATCCAGGTCACGGCCTCTGCTACTATGTAGTTTGAATTTCAAGGGCTTCCTGCTTGTCTTTCAATTGTCCGAAGTCTTTCTCCTTAGGGATCATGCCCAAGGCTACCAGAGTCTTGGTTTTCCAATACAATTCTAAGGTCTTGTAAAAGTTTAAGTTTCGGGATCGAGAGCAACCCATATCCAGAATCAGTCTGCGAATCTGAGCCTCGACATTCTCTGAGAAGAAGAACCTCCTCTTCAAGCTCTGCCATTTTGGATTTGTCTATCTTAGGGACAAATTCTTCATAAGACTTGGCTGCTTCCAAAGCGTCCTTTGCAGCATGAGAAGGTGGAGCCGAGTGTGGGCTGGGGGATTGAAAAGTGTGTAGACAGGAGGGTTGACGAACTTGAGGGGACATGGGTAGATGAACATAGATGAGAGAAGAATCAACAACAAAGATGGTGTGAGGGGGCTAGTCGAGGATGCAAAGAATTGGAGGGTGAACCAATAACCAACTTGATAACTCAACAATTCTGGCCCAAGGCTACCAATTTATGGCCAAAATGGAGTCTCTCTCGACCTTCATCAGTTGGGCATGAATGATCAAAAGAGGGGATCTCTTCATCATAACAGGGCGAGGGTTAATCCCCGATGGTAGAACCAGGACGATTATCATTTCTTGACTTGAAAGACATCAAGCTTCCGAAGTTATCATGCGAGGTCGAGGTCGAAATGGGGATGTCCTCTATCGACATTGGCTCTTGAATACCCTACAATGCTCTTTTGTGAGAAGCCTCTATGATGTGACTGAGAAGATAGGGAGAGTTTTCATCTGGATTGACAAGAGCGCGACACAAAGGGATTTGATTTTTTTATAAATTTTTCCCTAATTTGTTTATGTAATGTATCCTACAAAATGTGCAAATTTATTATGATCCAGTTCAAATATGTCATAAACAAAAAACTATATTTATTTTAAAACATGTATCCAAATATGTATTATTGAAAACATTAATTTTAAATGAGAAAGCATTGCATTCAATCGAGATGGTTTCATGTTCCAAATATGCACCCTTGAAAACATTAATTTAAATCAGAAAGCATTGCTTGAGGAAAAATAAGATTTAACGTGATAATAAAATTGACAGGACCAATGCTTTTCCATTTGTTTTACATGACTTCTTATTGTTGGGATTTGGTGACAACAAATTCCTCCAAGGATGGGTTTGGATCCTATTATTCTGCGTTGGTTGCAACTAAGTAGACCAAGTTAGAATATGGATAGGGATTGCATTTAATAATCAATTTCTTGTAAATGTATATAAATGCATGTAAGCCCGTAGAGGCAGAGATGAGAGACAGAGTGAGAACTTGCAAGTTTGTTGTAATATCCATATTCTGAATAATAAAACAATTAATGCCTATGCTTGGTGGATGTAGCCCAATGTTTGGGTGAACCACGTGAAATCCATGTGTTTCTTATCTGTGTGATTGTTAATTATCATATGTGAATTGTGTTTTTCGCATTTGCAATTCTAACAAGTGGTATCAGAGTTGATTAGAGGAGAGGGTGTTGAGGACGTCAAATTCTTAGAAAAGCCGCAAGAATGAAACCTGTGTACAGTGCATTGATTTCCACATCGTCACAGGGGCCTCCTCTTGGAAGGTACAATGTCCTATAAAATGCCCTTCTGTTTCACGAAAAATATTGAGCACGTCGCACCCTGGCTTTATTGGAGGGGCGATGACCCATTGAAGCACGTCGCAACCTGGTTGTAGTGGGAGGTGCGGCGACCCATTGAAGCACGTTGCAGGGCACTCACATCGAGAGGTGCGACGACTCCTTAAGATAAACATTCGCATGATTTTTCTTCTTGGAAAATTAAGGTATGGTCTTTTATGAAAGTGGAAAGGGATGAAGATTATGTTATATTTGGAATTTAATATAATATGTAAAAAGGTGGAGGAAAAAATATAGTATTTAAAGGAATACCGTTTTTTTTGTGTGAGGTGGATCTCATGTGGATGTTGAAGAGGATATAAAAGGTTTTGTGAAATATATAATTTTTTTATTATTATTTAAAAAAATTTGTGATTATCATTTAACCTTATTTATTAAGGATCCACATTTAAGTTCATTTATTATTCCTCGACATTTAAAAGGGTTTTATAAGCAGTGGGTATTAGGAGATTTTGTGCTAATGGCTAAGATGCAAAGTTCGAAGTTTGAAGTTGAAAAGTTCAGTGGTAAAAGCAACTTTGAGCTCTGGAAACTTAAGATGTAGGATTTACTAGTGCAACAAGGGTTGCAAAAGGAATTGGCAGGCAAGTCAAAGAAACCAATAACCATGATGAATGAGGAATGGGAAGATCTGGATGCAAAATCTCTTAGTACCATTCGTTTATGTTTGGCGGATGATGTTCTGTTTAATATCGTAGGAGAGGATACAACATCAGGCTTATGGAGCAAGTTGGAAAGTCTATCTATGACGAAGTTCTTGATGAGCATAATCTACTTGAAGAGACAATTGTACAGTTTGCGAATGAAAGAAGGTACAAAATTTCCTGACCATTTAAATACCTTCAATACCCTTATAGTTCAATTGACTAGTATGGAATTTAAATTCGAAGATGAAGATAAGACTATTACACTATTGTGTTCATTGCCCGAGTCTTGGGATAATCTAGTCACCTCTATTAGCTTTAGCTCAATAGATGTTTTGGATTATGACTCTGTTGTGAGAGCTTTGTTGGCTGAGGAGATGAGGAGAAAATCTAGTCAAGAAACCTCAACTTCAGAAGTGATGCTGGTCAGAGGTCGAACTAAAGAGCAGAATGAGAGAATTTTTTCTCGATCTAAGTCAAGAAATAGAAAGGGTAAAGAAAAATGCTGGTACTGTGGAAAAACAAGACATCTCAAGAAAGATTGTTGGAAAAGAAAGGAATCCAAGGAAAACTCTACGAAGGAAGCAAACTTGGCTTTAAGAAATTCAGGTATGACTGATCAAGTTTTATCCGTTTCTAGTAATTTACAATATCAAGAAGAATGACAGTTAGATTCATGTGGCTCCCACCACATGTGCTCACATAGAAATTGGTTCATTTCTTACCAATCTGTTGATGAGGGTGTAGTGTTTATGGGAAATGGTATTCCCTATAAAAATGTTGGGGTTGGCATTATTAGAATCAGGATGTTCGATGGTATTGTTAGGGAATCAATGGATGTTAGATATGTACCTGACCTTAAATCAAATTTGATTTCATTGGGAGTGTTGGATTCTTGTGGATATAAGTATACAGGTCAAGGTGGAGCACTCACATTGTCGAAAGGTAGTTTAGTAGTGATGAAGGAAACAAAGGTTGATGACCTTTATAAGATGGATGGGAGTATTGAAGTGGCATCTGAAGTGACAAATGTATCTTCTTGTTTATGGCAGAAGCATCAAGGTCATAAGAGAAAGAAATAATTGCAGGTACTGGTAAGCGGTAATCATTTCCAGACTTAAAATMTTTGTTTTTGAATTCCTGCTTGTTTTATATCTCTGCAAGTTATGATGGTGGTATATAGGGATGTTGCGTGTGGGATCCTACTTCTCATAAGGTCATCATTGACAAATATATAGTATGTATGGAACAACCAAAAGGGTTGATTCAAGATCACAATGTTAAATTTGTTTGCATGCTAGATAATCCATTGTATGGCCTATTGGTACCCATGCAATTATACAAGAGGTTTGAATCCTTCATAGTGAGTCAGAATTTTTCAAAGGTTAGGAATGACAATACAGTTTATAGTAAATTCACAGTCTTGATGTTATTTACTAATGATATGCTCGATGCAAACCGAAGCGTGGATAAAATCAGTAAGAAAATGACTTAGGTGGACATGACAATTCAGATGAGGGATCAAGGAGCAGCAAAACAAATTATGGGCATAGAAGTACATAGAGATGGTAATGGTAAGCTGTGGTTGGAGTTTAGTATGAACATTGTCAAACCAATTTTTATCCCTCTTGCTTTCCATTATAAGCTTTCTTCAAGCATAGGTCCTGTTTATAAAGAATAAAATGTTATGTCTCATGTAAGTTCAGTAGGATGTCTATTGTATGTGATGAAATGGTTAAGACAAGATGTTTCACATGCTAATGATGTTGTCAGATATGTGACAGATTCAGGTGTTGTAGTGAAATGGGTGCTTCAACGTTTGAGAAGCACAAATAATGGTTACACTGAGATGGTCCGTGATAACTGTAATGTATATTTTAGAGGTGTCTTGGATAGAAGGAGATCTATCACTAAATATGTCTCACAACACAGTTGTGGAAGACATGTTGGAGGTGGAGTGACCCCTTAGGAAATCCAAACTCATGCAAGTCACACAGGGGAGATCATGAAACCAGTTTTATTAGAGAAGATGTAGTGGTGCTTGGATTCTCGTGGCTTGCAGAAAAGGCGATGAACAAAAGGAAGGAGCAAGGTACCAGGTTAATTGTTGTCAAGGTAAAGATTGTTGGGATTTGGTGACAACGAATTCCTCCAAGGATGTATTTGGATCCTATTATTCTGCGTTGGTTACAACTAAGTAGACCAAGTTAGAATATGGATAGGGATTGCATTTAATAATTAGTTTCTTGTAAATGTATATAAATACATGTAAGCCCATAGAGGCAGAGAGAGACAGAGTGAGAACTTGCAAGTCTGTTGTAATCTCCATAATCTAAATAATAAGACAACTGATGCCTATGCTTGGTGGACGTAGCCCAAGATTTGGGTGAACCACGTAAAATCCCTGTGTTTCTTATCTGTGTGATTGTTGATTATCATATGTGAATTGTGTTTTCCGCATTTTCAGTTCTAACACTTATTAAGGTACTTAGTAAAGCTAGGTTATGTAAAACCTCAATAAGATAAATAAAAGCTTGCATAGACGAGCCTTGACTTTCCCTTAATGAGGTTGGGTTAATGTTTTATGAAAAATACATAAAATTCTTTTAAGGCATTGCTAAGCATTCTCCATCCAATTTGATTATTATTTATGTATTTATACATAATTATGGTTGAATACGAGGGTCATGCTTTTGAAACATAAAAAAATAAGTGTTGTTTATCGATTATTAAGATTGTTATAGGAGTGAAACTTATAAATAATTTGTAGCTATTTGATGATGTATTTCTTTTAGGAAACGTGGCCATCATATTTCCAAGAGATTTAGGAAACTAAGTTAATTCATTGCCTTCGTATCTATAATGCTCCTAGAAGGTTAGGAATTCTCAGCATGGGGAACTTAATGGTTAAATATCTAAACTTAAAGAGTGCTCATGCGACACCCCTTATCTTCTCTTCCCATAGATATGTGTTCCATGCTATTTGTCTTATTCAGGGTCCTCCTTGAGATTGGAAAACATGTTATATTATTCATGTGGAAAATGGGACAATAATCAATAAGAAGAATTGATCTTTGATATCAAATGGGAGATAAAATTATATATGGATTATGAATAATCAAACCTAGTCACGAGAGATAGAATTATATGGATTATGAATAACCAAACTTAGTCATGGTGGTTGTACATCTTCAAAAAACTACAAGGATTGTGTGGCAGGTCCAAGCTAATATTTAATTGGAGTCAATTTGCAAAAGTTTCCTAAATATGGAAATCAATATAATCATATACATTCAATCAAAAACAAGTATATTAGCTTTTAATAAATTTGAGGGGATAATATAATGGCCTGGAAATCACTTCAATTCATAGAGTAAGTTTAGTCTATAAAGAATTGGCTCACCTCTAAGGACATTAAATTTAACTTTGGCTCCTATACATGCAATGATGAAATAACTTCCATCTAAAAGGATATTTACATCCTTATAGATTATCATATAATATACTACCTGAATGAAGACTATTGATGTATGATTTATGCCAATAATCTCCTCTTTATAAGCTTACTGACTCTCTTGTTAGTGGTAATTCTTTAGGTGAATGTAAAATAAGAAAAAAAATCCTCCACTATAAGACTCCCGTGGAAATTCAAAATCACCGATGTTTGAGTGGACACAAATATAAATGTAAAAGACTTGATCCTAACATTCAACCTGTTCTTTTATACCCTACCCCGCAACAAGATTATAACAATTAAAATCCTCAACAAGAAAGGTTTTCAAGGGCCCTCTACATGCCCCCTATGTATATGAAATGAAGAGTCATTTCTCCATATCTTCTTGGAATGCAAATTTTCAAATTATAAAACATTTTACTCCTTGAAGTACTTATCAATGCGCTCAAAATAGACCATCTTCCTAGTCTCAAGTTTTCATCATGGAGAACAACCTACACTGGCCCACTCATAACAAAACAAGTGACCAAAATTGAGGTTATGTTGCCATGACTTATCTACTAGAATATTTAGCTTTTGCTTGAAAAGAACAACAACAAAAAAATACTCCCTTCTTAAGGTTAAAGAAAAGAGAATAAATCTCCTTAGAGATTCCATCATGGAAACGGTACTATGAATAACGATGCCTCTCCTCTTTGACCTTAGAGATAATAATGGATTCAAATCTAAGAATTCTGAGAATGGATCTCTTTAAAAAATAAAATTGCAGATTCCTCTTCAATAAGAACCTTCTTAACCTTATTATCAATTAGACCTCCTTGTAAATGATATAGCCATGTGACCCTTAGCATAAAGTAATTATACCCCTTTCTTTAATGAGGTGAGGTAACCAAGAGCAATCTCAAACATTCTAGCTATAAAGGTGTCATTAATCATTAGTCCCTACCCCCAGCCAAGGCAGGGACTATAGCTTTCGCCCCATGGTCAACACCCTTTGACTATCCATTAGTTAGTGCATTTTGCTACAATAATGGGTGCGTTTTGCTTCACCACTTATTAATTCATTCACTTTTTCTCAAATTTTATATTAATTCTATTTATTTTTAAAAACAAAATTATTTTCTTATTTATACAATTTCCCAAATGTAATTTTGGATTGGTTGAGAGTGGTTTGATTTGACTTTATCTCCCTATCGTGTGCTATTTTTTTTAACAGAATTTTCAAAAATAAAAATTATTTAATAAAAACAATTATCTTAGTGGGTATTATGTACTTCTTGCAATTTGACAATGCTGCAAAACAATTGAATTCTTTGACACTACAACTGATATGTTGCAGGTTCACGAAATACAGGAATGGAAATGCACTAATGACAACACTAAAGGGCATGGTAGTCCACTTGGCATGTTGCATGGAGCCACGACTTCATGTTGCACCGTATGCAAAACAACTTAACTTATAGAAGAACCCAATTTAATTGTAGTCTTGAAGATTACCTGAAGGGTGAGATGCATGCCATCTAATTCGGGCCATGGTGAAGCATGCTACTGTTGAAAATATATTATCTATTCATGAGTGAGGCTATGAAGTGAGGCTATGACATACCATCTACAAGAAATTTAAGAATACTGAGTAAATGATTATGATGAAGAATATCCTATTCTTAGGCTGTGGTTGCTTGGACAAAATGACTCCATGCTCAAGAAATCCAACACTCAATAGAACAACCCCGTTCTCAAGAAATCCAAAACTCGACCCTTTTACATGACTGCAAAGGAATCTGAGGACGACAAGGAGGAATCCGATGAGGTCCTCCAACCTCTGTTCCCATGGCATGGTTGTATGAGAAGGTACAAACCTCATTTCCCATGGCATGGATGTATAAGAAGGCACCTTCTCGTATAAAATCTTTTGTTTAAAAATAAAATTAAATAAAAATCCTTTGTTGTATAGAGAAAAATGAAATTTCCTTTGTCTAGCGAAGGAATTCACTTCCTGAGAAACATATTTTCTGTGGCTTCATTCTCCACCGTATGCAAAACAACTTAACTTATAGAAGAACCCAATTTAATTGCAGTCTCGAAGATTACCTGAAGGGTGAGATGCATGCCATCTAATTCAGGCCATGGTGAAGCAGGCTACTGTTGAAAATATATTATCTATTCAAGAGTGAGGCTATGAAATGTGGCTATGACATACCATCTACAAGAAATTTAAGAATATTGAGTAAATTATTACGATGGAGAAGATGCCATTCTCAGGCTGTGGCCGCTTGGACATAATGACTCCATGCTCAAGAAATCCAACATTCAGCAGAATGACCCTGTGCTCAAGAAATCCAACACTCATCCCTTTTACGCAATTGAAAAGGAATCCGAGGACAACGAGGAGGAATATGATGAAGTCCTCCAACCTCTATTCCCATGGCATGGCTATATGAGAAGGTACGAACCTCTGTTCCCATAGATGTATAAGAAAGTACCTTATCGTATAAAATCCTTTGTTTAAAAACAAAATTAAATAAAAATCCTTTGTTGTATAGAGAAAAACGAATTTTCCTTTTTCCAACGAAGGAATTGACTTCTTGAGAAACATATCTTCTTCAGCCTGATAACTTTTAGTAGAAAATAATTTTTTTTCCCTAACAAGCCTGATAACTTTTAGTAGCAAATTAAATTTTTTTATCCTAACAAATGATTTATTTTTTAAAGAAGTAGAGGTATTTTTTGATTCTACTGAGCTAACATTGATGTGCACTAGAAGGACAACAATCAACAGGTGAGGCAAATAATTTTGAACTTTAATTTATTCTTTCTGCCTGCATTGTAAAAACTATTTATTGTGGCAATGACGGCTGGAGGCTACCAGATTATTCTCAATGTTGCAACGAAGGCTACCAGATTATTCTCAATGCCTTCCATTCTTGGCAATTGCCAGTGTATGGCAGCTTTTCCATCTTTATAATTATATTKCTACGAYGAGAGGTCCTTTTTWATTTCATGGGTCGTTCAAGAAAGGAGAACAGATAGTACTATGAATACATATAATAMTTTTGAGGATGATTAAATCTTCTTACCAAYGAGGAAACCTAATTCCATGTAGCATTGTATTCATTCCAGTAATAAACATAAGTATGGACACTAAGAAATATCATCTAGAATCTTGTAAACCTTCCTCCTGAGCTAGCATTGATGTGCACTGCAAGGACAACACACAACAAGACACCAATCAATAAGTGAGGCAAAGAATTTTAAACTTTAATTTATTCATTCCAGCTTACTCAATTTTCAATTGAAATACTTACCCAACCGAAGTGCTTACTCAAATTCTAGTTCTATTGTTCTTAATTCTTGTTATCATTAGTCCAGACTCAACTTTCTTCAATTTTCAACTTCCCATCACTCATAAAATCAGTGTTTTGTCGAGAAATACTAAATCAATTGAGAGGGAGGACTTAAGTGGGAAATGCTTCTCACACATAATAAGAGTGAAGTGTCCGAAGTGGAGCAATGAATGAATGAGACTTGGTTTCGAGACTCCTGACTAACCTTCCATCCAACTCGAGTAGTGCAGCGTGAGGAAATACCCCACAGTCAAATGTTTTATGGAAAACCTATAGAAGAATGGTTGAGTGGATCACTATGGATGCAGAGAATGCAGTTACTCATAAATTGCAGGGTGATGATCAAATGAAAGATATCTAGGCTCTAGTAAATCGTTCCTAAGAATACAACCCAATTCATTTAAAGATCTCCATTCGATGACAATTTCGTTGTAGGTTCAGGGGGTGCCATCCCACCAGAGTCTTTGGACTCCGTCCCCTCCTCTAATTCATGATCGTGAACTATTTTTTTCACGCCCTCTAGTACCATCCAAAAGCCTGTAATCAGGAAGGCTATGGAGTTGTAAAGCAGAGGAATCCATAAGGCCTAAGCCGTGTGTAAAGCATGCATGGAGACAAATACACATGGAAACACCCTACCTTGGAGAAAATTGGGGCATGATAGGTGGCAAGGTAAATTCTAGAAAAGAAACGTCAATCAATGTGAGAAAGCGTATCATTGATCAAACTGCTAATGACTAAATCCATTTCAAACTAGATCCAATTTTTAAAATGTTAAACGATGTGAAATTTACATTCTAAATTTTTATTAATTAAAATTCTTTTAAAACTTTTAGTATTGTTTTCAATATAAATGGATAAATATTTGATTTGTTTAATATTAAGAAATATTACTCACATATTTTCAATTACAGTACTAAATATTAATCTGCGGCAACAATGCCTCCTTCAACAAAGAAGTTGGAAGAGATGAAAAATATATTTTTAATCAGATAGGCAATCCTCGACAGATGGCAGAGATTAGAAATGTATATTTAATCAGATTTTAATCCCAATGAACAAAAATATAAAATGTCAAAAATATATAAATATATTGTACATTAGCAAATAAAAAATACTCTAATGGATATATTAAGCAATTTCACTGCAGACGGGGAGGAGAATTTAACCTAAACCAATAAATTTTAGCTTCCCTCATCGTCAACAATGAAATTGCATTCCAAATTATTACTTTGTTAGTTTACAATGCTTGGGATTTTCTTTCATTTCAATCTCTGTTACAAGGCCTTGGCAATAATACTTTTGACTTATCGGCCAGGCCCTTCTGAAAATAAATTTTTTACTGTATTTCTAAGTAATAAAAATATTAAACTTTAATTTAGTTTTTTTAATATCAATGCTCAAAATAGACTGTATTTTGGGAGTTACACTCCGTGGAAAATAGGGTTTGTGGCCAGTCCTGAAACTAGTCAAAATCAGGTGTTTCAGGTAAAAATGTCATAACTTCTTCATAACAGATCCAAATTCAGTGAGACCAAATGTGTTGGTTAGGGGACAGTATTTAGTATTTTTTGTAATAGTTTCAGATAAATTCATCAAACATTTTGTGCGGGGCACGCTCTACAAGATCGCTCTCTAGAATAAGCCCCAATTCAACAAGGTATGCCATTTTTGCTATAACTCCTTTTCTGAGAGGTTCCAAGTAGTGAAACTTGGAGGAATTGCATAAAACACACTGAAGAACATTGTATATCAGTTTCATATATTTATACATTACAGGTTCAAAGTTATGATTACTTCAAGTTAGGGTTGTTGAC
>SNQJ01S0018532.1:72699-86472 GCA_010110895.2 Picea sitchensis
ACTTGTTCTCATCAAGACATTTATATATTTTTTAACATTTGAGAAATATCCAACAATGATACATCTATATAAGTGTCTAGACTTGTTTTCATCAAGCTATTTATATACTTTTTAACATTTGAGAAATATCCAATAATGATACATCTATATAAGTGAAATCACAATAAGTTAAGTTCGGATCCAAAATTATGACAAATTTATTTTTAACTTTAAATAATTAAGAGTGACATTGTATATTTTTTATTTACTTAATATTTTATAAACAAGTTGAAATGTCATGTGTCAACTCCACATTAAATAGGAACGAATTATACATCAAACATAAACAAATTTACACAACTTCCTTATATTACACTGTAAAAAAAAACCTCTTGATATAATTAAAATACTAAAAATACTAAAACTAAAATACTAAAAATAATAAAACGACAATTTGAAATAATTAATCTATAACACAACCACTTCTTCATAAATTCTCATTAAAAGCATTTCTTGAGAACTCAAGTGATAAGTAATCTTCAAGTCATACACATTAATATAAGTGCTTTCACTCAAGTATGTGCTCATTTGTGTGTTTTGAGAAAGGATACACTCCCTTGAATGCAAAGCTAAAGCTAACAATTCTTACTTTATTAGAGTGCATAGTGCATAAACCCCATTATATATGTTTTGTCCCATGAAATTGCTAGTGCACGACGCCAATTATATATGCGTGGTCCCATGGAATCTGTAGTTTTTTAAAATATTTTATATATTATATATTTTAAAAAATTGGTGTTATTTTATGTTAAATGAGAGTGTCTTCTTTAAAAAAAAAAAGAAAAAAAAGGTTAAGTTATAATTTGAGGTAGTATTTGATATTATGTATAGAATCAAAGAAATTGTTATTCAAAGATATATTATCTTATTGTTATAACTTTAATGATTACAATGTGAGATAGTGTTTTTCTTGTAAATATTATTTAGATTGAAATTATCTATTGGTGTTGAAGTAAGACTTAAAACTATTTTTAATTGATTAAGAGGTTATCTTTTTTAGATGTGAGGAAACATAATAATGATTAAAGACCCAGAGGCATCTAGCAAGAGTGAAATTCCGCCCCCTTATGGACCATCGATGAGTTATTTCAAGTGGCATGGTTTTCCTTAAATAAAAGTAATGAGTCAACTTGCATTCATGGATAGTAGCTAATGATAACGATCCTTGTTATTGAT
Source organism: Picea sitchensis (assembly GCA_010110895.2). NCBI lineage: Eukaryota > Viridiplantae > Streptophyta > Pinopsida > Pinales > Pinaceae > Picea > Picea sitchensis. The sequence goes on from SNQJ01S0018532.1 coordinate 73,915, forward strand.
TAACAACTAAGTTATGATAGTTTTTCCACCTTTAAAGCGAAAAAAATAAAAAATAAATAAATTATTATCTTGAATAAATGATTAATATTTAACGAAAGGGCATAATTTTCAAAGGAAAAGAAATAGATAGAGAGGACTAGCAAATTCTCATGTTGATGTTCACTACTTTTTTGTACTTTATGAGAAGAAAGAAAAACTTTTTAAAAAGTTTAAGTTTTTTTTTTTTTTAAAAGATCTATATTAATATGAACAGAGTTTACAAAAAAGTGTATAGAAATCATCAGCCTCATAGAGACCATGACAGTCTTTGGGCTTCTAGGACTCAAAAGACAAAAAAATAGGACTCAAAAGACAAAAAAATAGTGCCTGCCCCTGAGGGGAAACTAAGCTTTTAGCATTTTAAAACATAAGATGTCTGATAAGATTCTAAATGTCTGAAGTGTAATCTAAGAAACTAAGAGCCTACGTAGCATAACATCATAATAAGAAAACAAAACTAGAAATCAATTGGCCTTTGGAACCTGAGAGCCAATGAGGTCCACCATCTTGTTTCCAGATGTGGATTTGGAGCATTCAGACTTTGCATAAATTCGCTCACGGGGGACGAAATTGCTTTAGTGGTGGTTTGCTATCCATGTCATAACCTTTGCTACATATGCAGTTTGAATTTCAAGCACTTCCTGCCTGTCTTTCAACTATATGAAGTCTTTCTCCTTGGGGAGCATGCCCAAGGTTATCAGAGTCTTGGTTTTCCAATACAGTTCTAAGGTCCTATAAAATTTTGAGTTTCGGGTCCAAGAGAAACTCATATCCAGAATCAGTCTGCCAATCTGAAGCTCGACATTCTCATTGTCATGGAATTCTCTGAGAACAAGAATCTCCTCCTCAAGCTCTGCCATTTTGGCTTTGCCTGTCTCAGGGACAAATTCTTCATAAGACTCGATCGCTTCCAAAGCGACCTTTGCAGCACAAGAAGGTGGATATGAGTGTGGGTTGGGGGATTGAGAAGAGTGCGGACATGAGGGTTGATGACCTCAAGGGGCCATGGGTAGATGAACACAGATGAGAGAAGAATCAACAACAAAGATGGTGTGAGGGGGTTGGTGGAGGATGCATAGAACTGGAGGGTGAACCAATAACCATCTTGATAACTCAACAATTTTGGGCCAAGGGTGCCAATTTATGGTCAAAATGGAGTCTCTCTTGGCCTTCATCAGTTGGGCATGAATGATCAAAAGAGGGGTTCTCTTCATCATAACAGGACTAGGGTTAATCCCTGACGATAGAACCAAGACGATTATCATTTCTTGACCTGAAAGAAAACAAGCTTCTAAAGCTATCATGTGAGGGTGAGGTCGAAGTTGGGATGTCCTCGATCGATGTTGGCTCTTGAATACCCTGCAACGCTCTTTTGTGAGAAGCCTCTGTGATGTGACTGAGAAGGTAGGGAGAGCTGTCATCTGGATTGACAAGAGCGCGACACAAAGGACTTTGATTTTTTATAAATTTTTCCCTAATTTATTTATTTATGTAATGTAACCTAGAAAATATGCAAATTTATTGTGATTCAGTTCAAATATGTCATAAACAAAAAAAACTGTATTTGTTTTAAAACATGTATCCAAATAAACATTAATTTTAAATGAGAAAGCATTACATTCATTCAAGATGGTTTCATGTTCCAAATATGCACCCTTGAAAACATTAATTTAAATTAGAAAGCATTGCATTAGGAAAAAAAAAGATTTAACATGATAATAAAACTGACATGACCAATGCTTTTCCATTTGTTTTGCATGACTTCTTAATAAGGTACTTAGTAAAGCTGGGTTATGTAAAACTCAATAGGATGAATAAAAGCTTGCATAGACGAGCCTTGAGTTTCCCTTAATGAGGTTGGGTTATAGTTTTATGAAAAATACATAAAATTCTTTTAAGGCCTTGCTAAGCATTCTCCATCCAAGTTGTTTATTATTTATGTATTTATACATCATTATGGTTGAATACGAGGGTTATGCTTTTGAAACATAAACAAAAGTATTTATCGATTATTAAGATTGTTAGAGAAGTGAGACTTATAAAGAATTTGTAGCTGGTTGATGATGTCTTTTTTTTTTTTTTAAGGAAACGTGGCTATCATATTGCCACGAGATTTAAGAAACTAAGTTAATTGATTGCCTTGGTATCTATAATGCTCCTAGAAGGTTAGGAATTCTCGACACGAGGAACTTAATATTGCCAAGAGATTTAAGAAACTAAGTTAATTGACTGCCTTGGTATTTATAATGCTCCTAGAAGGTTAGGAATTCTTGGCATGAGGAACTTAATATTGCCAAGAGATTTAAGAAACTAAGTTAATTGACTGCCTTGGTATCTATAATGCTCCTAGAAGGTTAGGAATTCTCGGCATGAGGAGCTTAATATTGCCAATAGATTTAAGAAACTAAGTTAATTGACTGCCTTGGTATCTATAATGCTCCTAGAAGGTTAGGAATTCTTAGGATGAGGAACTTAATATTTCCAAGAGATTTAAGAAACTAAGTTAATTGACCACCTTGGTATCTATAATGCTCCTAGAAGGTTAAGAATTCTCGGCATGAGGAACTTAATATTACCAAGAGATTTAAGAAACTAAGTTAATTAATTGCCTTGGTATCTATAATGCTCCTAGAAGGTTAGGAATTCTTAGCATGAGGAACTTAATATTTCCAATAGATTTAAGAAACTAAGTTAATTGATTGCCTTGGTATCTATAATGCTCCTAGAAGGTTAGGAATTCTTGGCATGAGAAACTTAATATTGCCAAGAGATTTAAGAAACTAAGTTAATTGACTACCTTGGTATCTATAATGCTCCTAGAAGGTTAGGAATTCTCAGCATGCAGAACTTAATGGTTAAATCTCTAATACTCCTAGAAGGCTAGGAATTCTCGGCATGAGGAACTTAATGGTTAAATTTCTCAGCATGAGGAACTTAATGGTTAAATTTCTCGGCATGAGGAACTTAATGGTTAAATCTCTAAACTTTTTTTTTCAGAAGAAAAATCTCACAAATTATATTAGTAAATAATTTTAACATCATCTGATCAAAAGATCAAAGTTAGTTTGATAACTTTCAGGGCTACAAGGCTACTCTTTCCACTGCTCATCCAATCCAAAACTAGCAAACTACTACCAAAAAGGACAAAAGAAACTGATAACACTAGGGATGTATCTCTATCCTAATACTAATAATAAGTTAATATTATCACTGTACTAGAACCAGTAGATAAGAATTTCATCCCACAATAATACAGTCAATTTATCCAAGCAAAAATGGCATTTTAGAAAATTTTAATATACTGATGCRGACCCTCAGTCTCCCCATCCCAGTAGTAATATGTTAATCTACCTCTAGGTGCTAAGAGTGCTTGCTTAGAAAGTTTATCGGCCTCCTCATTTGATTCTTGGCAGATATGTTGAAAGCTAATGTCTGGGAATGATTGTGCCAGGTCATGGGTTATGCATTTCCATCCTTCAATTTGGATAGCTTGGAGATGGCCTTTTTTCCCCAATTGATCTACAACCACTTTGGAATCCCCCAACATCTGGATATGGTGAAAACCCAGGAGGTTTGCAATGGCTAGTGTAGCCCACTCTCCCAATAATTCTTCTTTTGTATTTGATCCTTCTCCATAGTTGAAAAGCCATCTGACATCCTGTTCATTTGATCTCTTCAGGGATCCTCCTGCCCCACAATTTGTTCCCTCTCCAATGGAAGCCCCATCGAAAAAATCCAAAGTGAAGCCATTCCGACGAATAATAGGACTCAATCTTAAGTCTTGCAACTTATAATTTTTTTGATGGTTATTAAGAGCGTTTAAAGTCCTGTAGGCAACAATTCCTACTATGGGGGACTTCCCTTTGAAAAGAGCTTCATTCTGGGCCTTCCAAATGAACCAACTCAACAAAACAGACAGCCTTTTTGAAGCAACCTTGTTCAATATCCATGTGTCCATACAATCGTTGATGTTCTGACCAATCCATGAACACTGTAGACTCAGGTTAATTACGCAGTTTGACCAGACGACTTGAGTAAATCGACAATGGATGAATAAATGAGCATTGTCTTCAATGGAATCTTTGCACAGGGAGCAGAAGCCTGGTCCCACTCATCCCTTATTTTGTAAGACATCCCACGTTAATATTCTATTTTCAGTGGCCAGCCAGAAGAACATAATTGTTTTTAGTTGAACTCGCCATTTCCATAGTTGAATCTGCCACCTGCTCCTGATCGGTAAATCTTGAGTAGAAATAATTGCATTGTAACAATTCCTGACTGATAGTCTACCAGATGAGTCACCTCCATTCCACAACAGTTGATCCTCCAAACCTTCCTTAAGTGTAATCCCCACTAACCTCAGCTCCATCGTGTAATTGTTCCATGCGATGGCATGTTCACCTATCAACTCCAGTTCATCACTGTTCTTCCAGACTTTTGAGAAGGATAGAGGTTCTCTCATTGATAAAGCTTGAGCCAAAGAAGTAACACGCTTTCCATTTAGTAAGGCTATGAGCTCTTCTGTGAGGAACGCTCGACCACCCATGCCCAAAATCCTGTTGCAGCCTATAGAAATTAAATGGCCTGTTCTAGGGCACCAACAGAGCCATTCATTGATGATTGGGAGCGCATGACTGAGGCTAGTCCAAATTCTCGAAGCTGCATTGATGTGATGTGAAGACTGTCTAATCTAGGTTAAGAGAGTGGCATCATGTAGATATTTTTCCCTAATAACCTTCTGCCATAAACTAGACTGCGTTAATACCCTCTAGAGTAATTGCATTCAGTGCCAAATTGAAAAGAGGGAGATTACAGAATCCCCAGCCCCCGTTTTTTTTGGTGCAGAAAGAACCTCCCATCTACAAAGGTGGTACTTTTGGGCATTCAAATGGCTAGTCCACAGAAAATGAAACATCAATCTCCTTATCCTATTTAGAATTGTTCGAGGTAGAGCTTCCAAAGACATCTAGAACACCGTTTTCCCTTCCAAAACAACTTTTACCAAGATGTATACTCCCCCTAAAGACAACCACCTATTGCTCCATAAACAAATTTTATTTGAAACTCTAGTAACCAACCATTCCTAGTCTACTACGTGTTGAGTTCCTATCTTCAAAAAGTACCCCAAGTAATGGAAGCCTAGAGAAAGCTCACTAAAAGTGTAGGGTAGGATAGATTTAAAAAGTGCCAGCTCCAAATCCGAAATCCCTTCATAATGGACTATAGATTTTGTCTGGTTTACCTCGAGCCCCGAGGCTTTGCAAAAACCATTGGTAAGACTCAAAATCAGTCTCCATTCTACCAGACCAACCTTTGATAAAATGAGGACATCGTCCACAAACAGGAGATGTATAATTCTAGTCATTCTGGACACTTGAATTCCAGAAGTGTGTCCTTCCTCAAAATTATGCTTCAATAATAGGTTGATACCTTCCATCACGAGGATGAAAAGGAGGGGAGGTAACATACAACCTTGTCTGACTCCTTTCCGCTTCTGAAGAAATCCGTGACCTCCCCATTTATTAGAACAACAAAAGAAGGGGAAGTGACACATGACATTATCCAATTAGTCATATGGATCCCCAAACCAACTTTAAGAAGGATCAATCTAAGAAAGTCCCAATCTAGACAATCGTAAACTTTCCTCAGATCCAATTTTAAAACGAGGGATTTAATCTTATTTTTTTTTATACTATGGAGGCTGTCATGAGCTATGCCAATTACATCTTGGATACACCTGCCTTTTATAAATCCCATCTGTTGAATGGAGATTGCCTTTGAGAAAGTTCTTAAATTGTAAAGCTGCTTCTTTCTTCAATGAATCTTGATCATTGGCATAAACTCCATTATCTCCTTTAATATCCCAAATACGTTTTTTGGCTCTGCTGTGTGAGGCCAAATTATGAAAGTATTTGGTGTTTTTATCTCTGTTGGCCAGCCACAGGGCCTTGTTGCGCAATCTCCATTGCTCTTCCTCTTGTCGAAGAATTACATTCCTTTCCACTTCTAGTTGCAGAAGCATTGACTCGGTGCCTTGATTTGTTCGGTCTTCGATCAGATTTATGAGGAGCTCTTTGATCTTTACTTCCAACTCTAACATCCTTGCTCTGCTACTTTTCACCTTTTCTTTATACCAACTCTTTGTCAGTTTTTTTATACCTTGTAATTTCAGAACAATCCTCTTTTGAGCGTTATCTTCAGAAAGAAACCCAAGGTCTTTCCAAACCTTAACGATGATATCCACAAAGTCCTTTTCAATGAGCCACTGTGCATTGAATTTAAAAGGACAACGCTTGTATTTAGGTAGAAGTTCCAACTGTAAACAGATAGACGCATGATCGGAAAAAAATGGGAACTCAACCCATGATCGATAAATGCCAACTTCATTTAGAAGCTCCTCTGAAATCATTACCTTGTCAATCCGTCTTGCAATCACATTCTGGCCCAAATGACCATTTCTCCAAGTAGGCACGATCTTGGAAGGCTTGATGTCTATAAGGTTATTGGATGAGAAGAGGTCTCTATAATAATCATCAGTTCCATCACGTGCCCCTCCCCAGGCCTCTTCTGAGTTGAGGATGAGATTAAAATCCCCTGCCATAATCAGATTTTTGACAGTGAAAATGTCGTTCTCTTCCGTTGAATTCTAGAAAGTTTTCCGGGCTGATCATGGTCCATAGACATTTAGCAAGGCCAACTCCCGGTTGTTTAAAAGACTCCTACCTATTAGTAGAATTCCCCCCATAGTGAGATAAGGTATTAGTTCAAACAAAATTGGATCCCAAGCGACAAGTAGACCTCCAGAAGTGCCCACCGAGTCAACTGAGCATACAACCCAAGAGGGACGGAAAAAAGAGAAGAAATCCCTAGCTTTCTGCGCAAAAACCATGGTTTCTTGAAGAAATACAATCTCAGGTCTCGAATTATCCAACAGACATCTGAAGGAAGCAACTTTGCGGGTGCCCCCAATCCCTCTAACATTCAAGGAGAGCAATAACATTACTTTGCCCTCGCCAGGGCTTTCATTGCTCTAAGAGGCCCAAGGCCAATGGTAGTAGGAGTATTCTCTGTGGTAGTAGGAATATTCTTAGAGGTCTTTTCAGAAGGCTGAGAAAGTTTTTTCTAACAACTTCGAGTTTTTATAGGAGATATTTCTACACCTATACCCCTAGACCAAGCAAAAATTTTCCCTTCCCTCACCCAAATGTTTTTTGACCTAGTAGCCTCCGAGGATCCCTTCGGTTCAAGTATCCTCTTCCCTAGATAGGTAGTGAGTTTAGTAGCATCCTTGTTATCCCTAATAAAAGGTATCAGGGAGTCAAGAACCAGATTAAAGTCGATTGTATCCTCCTTCGGTTCTCTAATACCAGGCACTAAGGCTGTCAAAATGTAGTCTAGCTGAGGAGAAGAGGGAATAGTATCTGGCTCCCTTAGAATAACCAAAAAATTTATGAGGGGCAAAGAAAAAGATGTGGGTAGGCGAGAAGGGAGAGCAGAGCTAGAATCAATATTAAAAATATAGGTTATTTCGAGAAACTGACCCACCTTCAGTGCACATGGTTGAGAACCCCATCATGATTAAAAGAGTCAACACCCCCTTCCAAATAACCGAAGTCGACATTGGTGAAGCGAGACAACCAATCTAATTATCCAAAGCTTCCTTTTCCCACAAAGTTAAGGAAGAAAAGAGCGAAGGGTAAAAAAAACGTAACTTACTCGTTACTTAAAGAGTGTTCATACGACACCCCTTATCTTCTCTTCCCATATATATGTGTTCCATGCTATTTGTCTTATTCAAGGTCCTCCTTGAGATTGGAAAACGTGTTATATTATTCTTGTGGGAAATGGGAAAATAATCAATAAGAGGAATTGATCTTTGATATCAAATGAGAGATAAAAGTATATATGGATTATGAATAATCAAACCTAGTCGCAGGAGATTAAATTATATGGATTTTGAATAACCAAACTTAGTCATGGTGGAAGGACATCTTACAAAAACTACAACGATTGTGTGACCGTTCCAAGCTAATATTTAATTCGAATCAATTTGCAAAAAGTTTCCTAAATATGGAAATCAATATAATCATATACACTCATTAAAAAACACATATATTTTTTAAGATGATTTCGAAACAACTACATGTTCTTTATTTCATTAAAAAGAATTAGCATTTTTTTACAATATGAGTAGTTGAAACTTAAAATGTACACAATGACACCTCATTGTAACATCATTTAGATATAAACAATTATATATTGATTTTAGATATTCCACAAAATAAGATATTAAAATTGTTATGATGTTAATTCAAAGTGAAGGAAAATGTTATCACATCAATTTGAAGTCTTATATCTCAAAAGATTTGATTCCTCTTATGATAAGTTTGAGGTTAAGATTAATCTTTTATTAATGTTTGTGTTTCTTTCAAAAACAAATGGAAAATTTATAACTATTATAAATTGATTGATGGATAAATCATTGATACTTTCTATTTGTTCCTTATTTATTTATTATGGATATTTTTATTAATGACCGTATTTCCTCTAAAACAAATTGGAAATTCATTAGATCTATTTTGAACAATTTATGTTCAAATTGTCATATCTATAACTTCATAAATGATAAGACAAAATCAAGGTATTTTTTTAGGGATTTATATTATACCTATGTATAGTATTCTAGGCGACTATTTCGGTTTGAAAAATCATACATATATAAATGTGAGTGAATATTTAATACAAAACATATAATTTACTATTAAATTTTTTATATTTTTGGTCAATATTATCAATTTAATAATATTTATGTAAAAAATAGACGAAATTTTAACTAAATCAACGAATATATTTTTTCCTTCAAAAAATTATCAAAAATAGTCAATTGGCGAAATTTCACCCCTAAAAAATACCCTCAACAAAATATCAATGGTTTATCTTTTGTTAATTCTTCTTGCTAAATTTTGTCTAAAAATCATATCCTTCATATAATCATAGCTTGTAATCACAGTTTGGTTTTGATTTGTTGTGTGTTCAGGAGAACTCAATTGAAAACTCATTCAACAATGACATCATTAATATTGAATTAAGAGGCTCCAAAACTGCAATCTTTTCCACATTGCACAATAATTTATGTTTAATTATTTCATTAATAGAGACATTTATGTAGGGACAATGTTTGACATGTCTGCACACATATTCCAACGCTTACAATACATACATATACTCTAGACTTGTTCTCATCAAGCTATTTATATACTTTTTAACATTTGAGAAATATCTAACAATAATACATCTATATAAATGAAATCACAATAAGTTCGGATCTAAAATTAAGACAAATTTATTTTTAATTTTAGATTATAAATGACATTGTATATTTTTTATTTACTTAATATGTTATTAAAAAAATTAAAATATTATGTGTCAACTCCACATCGAATAAGAACAAATTATACATTAACCAGACAAATTTACACAACTTCCTTATATTAGACTATTAAACTGTAAATTAAAATACTAAAAATAAAAATAATAAAAGGATAAAAATTTGAAATAATTAATCTATAATACAACCACTTCTTCATAAATTCTCACTAAAATTAATTCTTGAGAACTCAAGTGATAAAGTAATCTTCAAGTCATAAACATTAATATAAGTGCTTTCCACTCAAGTATGTGCTCATTTGTGTGTTTTGAGAAAGGATACACTCCCTTGAATGCAAAGCTAAAGCTAACAATTCTTACTTTATTAGAGTGCATAGAGCATAAACCCCATTATATATGTTTTGTCCCATGAAATTGCATGGTGCACGACGCCAATTATATATGCGTGGTCCCATGAAATCTGTAGTTTTTTAAAATATTTTATATATTATATATTTTAAAAAATTGGTGTTATTTTATGTTAAATGAGAGTGTCTTTAAAAAAAAATGGGTTAAATTATAATTTGAGGTAGTATTTGGTATTATTTGGTATTATTTGGTATTATGTATGGAATCAAAGAAATTGTTACTTGAATATATATGATCTCATTGTTATAGTTTTAATGATGACGATATGAGATAGTGTTATTCTTGTAAATACTATTTAGGTTGAAACCATTTTTTAGTGTCGGAGTAAGACTTAAAACCACTTTTAATTGGCTAAAAGGTCATCTTCTTTATATGTGAGGGAACATAATAATGATTAAAGACCCATAGACATCTAGAAATAGTGAAATTCCTCTCCCTTATGGACCATCGATGAGTTATTTCAGGTGACATGGTTTTCCTTAAATAATGGTAATGAGTCAACTTGTATTCATATATAGTAGCTAATGATAACTATCCTTGTTATTGATTAACAACTAAGTTATGATAGTTTTGCACCTTCAAAGAAAACAAAATCAAAAAAATTATTAACTTGAATAAATAATTAAGAAAATAAATATTTAAAGAAAGGGCATAATTTTTAAAGGAAAAGAAATAGATAGAGAGGACTAACACATTCTCATGTTCATGATCACTACTTTTTATTCCTTTATGAGAAGGAAGAAATACTTTTTAAAATGTAAAAGTTTTTTTTTTTTTTGGTAAATCAACATCTATATTAATATGAACAGAGTTTACAAAAAAGTGTATAGAAACCATCAGCTTCACAAAGACCATGACAGTCTTTGGGCTTCTAGAACTCAAAAGACTAAAAAATAGTGCCTGCCCCTGAGAGGAAACTAGGCTTTTAGCAGTTTAAAACATAGGATGTCTGATAAGATTCTAAATGTCTGATCTGTAATCTAAGAAACTAAGAGCCTAGGTAGCATAACATCATGATAAGAAAACAAAAATAGAAATCAATTGGCCTTCGGAACCTGAGAGCCAGTGAGGTCCACCATCTTGTATCCAGTGATGGATTTGGAGCATTCGAACTTTGCATAAATTCGCTCAGGGGGGACAAAATTGCCTCCATGGTGGTTTACTATCCAAGTCACGACCTCTGCTACATATATAGTTTGAATTTCAAGGGCTTCCTTCYTGTCTTTCAACTGTCTGAAGTCTTTCTCCTTGGGGATCATGCCCAAGGCTACTAGAGTCTTGGTTTTCCAATACAGTTCTAAGGTCCTGTAAAAGTTGAAGTTCCGGGTCCGAGAGCAACATATCCAGAATCAGTCTGCCAATCTGAGCCTTGACATTCTCGTTGTCATGGAATTCTCTGAGAAGACGAACCTTCTCTTCAAGCTCTGCCATTTTGAATTTGTCTGTCTTAGGGACGAATTCTTCATAAGACTCGGCCGCTTCCAAAGCGTCCTTTGCAGCACAAGAATGTGGAGCCGAGTGTGAGCTGGGGGATTAAGAAGTGTACAGACAGGAGGGTCGACGACCTTGAGGGGACATGGGTAGATGAACATAGACGAGAGAAGAATCAACAACAAAGATGGTGTGAGGGGGTTGGTCGAGGATGCAAAGAATTGGAGGGTGAACCAATAACCAACTTGATAACTCAACAATTCTGGGCCAAGGCTACCAATTTATAGCCAAAATGGAGTCTCTCTCGACCTTCATTAGTTGGGCATGAATGATCAAAAGAGGGGATCTCTTTATCATAACAATATGAGGGTTAATCCCTTATGGTAGAACCAGGACGATTATCATTTCTTGACTTGAAAGACAACAAGCTTCCAAACTTATCATGCAAGGGCGAGGTCGAAATGGGGATGTCCTCGATCGACATTGGCTCTTGAATACCCTGCAATGCTCTTTTGTGAGAAGACTCTATGATGTGACTGAGAAGATAGGGAGAGTTTTCATCTGGATTGACGAGAGCGCGACACAAAGGGATTTGATTTTTTATAAATTTTTCCCTAATTTGTTTATGTAATGTATCCTACAAAATGTGCAAATTTATTACGATTCAGTTCAAATATGTCATAAACAAAAAACTATATTTATTTTAAAACATGTATCCATATATGTGTTATTGAAAACATTAATTTTAAATGAGAAAGCATTGCATTCAATCAAGATGGTTTCATGTTCCAAATATGCAGCCTTGAAAACATTAATTTAAATCAGAAAGCATTGAATGAGGAAATATAAGATTTAACGTGATAATAAAACTGACATGACCAATGCTTTTTCATTTGTTTCACATGACTTCTTATTGTTGGGATTTGGTGACAACGAATTCCTCCAAGGATGGATTTGGATCCTATTATTTTGCGTTGGTTGCAACTAAATAGATCAAGTTAGAATATAGATAGGGATTGCATTTAATAATCAGTTTTTTGTAAATGTATATAAATACATGTTAGCTCGTAGAGACAGAGAGAGAGACATAGTGAGAACTTGCAAGTCTACCGTAATCTCCATAATCTGAATAATAAAACAACTGATGCTTATGTGATCCAGGTGGATATTGGTGGCCACCCACCTTTTCCAACTGGCTCAAAACAACTTTATGGCAATTTTGGCAATTTACTATTTTTAGCAGGTTTTAACTTCCGGGGCCATTTTGAGGGCCTAAATGAAGGTTTTTCGAGA
>SNQJ01S0018532.1:91374-138751 GCA_010110895.2 Picea sitchensis
GATTCACATGGATTGTTGTGACTGTATTATGATGAATGTTTGATTATAATTTTGTTATGATTTCTTTCAGTTTCCTTGAAATTTGAATCCAAGAGGATCTTATGTTTAAGTTTTTCTTCCTTAGGCTGTTGGAAGGCCTGATGTTCACGACAAACCTCTACAATTTTATCACCAAAGTCTTCCTCCTACTCACCTTTACTCCAACTTACTGACTAAAGTTGATCCAAGCCCTCAATTGCTTGCACATAACAGTCTAGATTTCCAAGTTAGAACGTTATTTTCATTGAGTCTTCTCCATTTGGCCTCTTAAAACTCATTTACATTTACTGTATAAACTTATGGGTACTGGGCTTACCTTCTATGCAATCTGAGGGTGACTTCTAGTGCTAACATTTTCTGGCGCCACTACTGGGGAACAAATTGAAGACATTTCCTTGGGATAGAACGACAAAGAGCTTCTGATTCTGAAGGTGCATCAKATATCAGAACCATTAAAGATTGTGCTTGCACTTGGTGACTCCACTGTGTCGACTCCACTATTTCAGTTGTGTCTACCTCTAGCACACCCAAAGCTGACCTAGAGAATTTTTCTCGAGAAGGCTTTTAGCAGCTTCTTTTTTAGATTGAAAGTTCCCTGGGAGATTGACAACGATCAGATCTGGTCTTTGATGGTGAACAAAGACCAGACACATTCAGACTGCATATCATTCACCTGGCGACTCCATGATTAAAGGATCCAGTGACGACTCCATTGTTTTGAAATGGAAAGAATCTTGGCTCAGAGGTTTTCTTTTTTTAATTTCTCCTTTGTTCTTGGTTTTCCTAATGTTGTTCCTACTATGGATGAATGCGGTGATTTTCTGCCCATATTTAGAGAGCGTGAAGATGACAACCTTGCTGAGCATCTCCGTGAGTTTCATGAACTCATGCATCAGTGGGAAATACATCATGAGGATGTATTATTGAAGATGTTCATGATCACGTTAGCAGGAGATGATCGTGAGTGGTACCACTCCTCACCCCTTGCTAGCATCTCCTCCCTAGAGCAGTTTCATGTGGCTTTCAATAGGCATTGTCAAAAGTTTTATTCCTCTGAGTTTATTTCTCATAATTGTTGTAAGGAATATAACGATTGTGTTCAGAATATAACAAATTCCGATGTAGATTGTAAGGATGAAGAAGATGCTTTGGGTGAGCTGGTGGGATTGGTAAGATCACTTTTTGCGGAAATAGAAGAAGTAAAGGCAGAGTTTGCTTGCCGATCTTATGAAGAAAACGTAGAGGATATTCCGGTCCCTGAAACAGATGTTCTAGGTAGCCCTGCTTATGACGAAGAAGTGATGTCGGATACTGACCAAGAGCAAACAACTTTTGATAGATATCCCAACGAAAACGATGAAGAGCAGAGCTTTTCCATGCTCCCAAATATGATTGCTGGTAGTGTTGATGATTACATAGCCATGGATGTATTATTTTCTGCCCCTAATACACATGTTGTCTCAGATTTGGAGGAAGAGATAGTGGTGGAGGAGGATTCTCCTATTTTCTTTCAAGAGGTTTTCCACAATGTATTTCTACCTAGGATCGAAGAGAATAATCAAGAGATCACTCCTTTTTTGCAAGATGGAGGTGTTTTGCACTCACCCCTCTTTAATGAGTGTTTGGATGAAGAGCAACAGATCTCCACACCACATTTTGATGACTTGGGGATATGAAGGATTTCCAAGACCATACTATAGATCCTTTTCTTGTATACATTAAGGAAGAGCATTGTGTGGAAATCAACCATCTTGGGCTTGCAAAAGACACTGAGCAACATGATAGAGAGAAAGAGCCATCCATGGATATACATGAAGAGACTTCTTGCTCTCAGCTAGCAGATGTTATCGGAGAAGACAAAGGAGAAATGGAGGAGCTAAAGGTGCAATTTATCTCCTGTCTTGAACCTATAGATGAGCAAGTATCATATGGGATCAACCGACCTGCATCAATCCTCTACCCACCTGTACACTCTGAGAACATCGAATGATGAGTGAGTAACCATGAAGAGTAGGAGGTAATTTCTTACCAGTCGAGCTTTTTTTTATTATAAATTTTGTGACCCTGTGGGGTTATATATGGAACTATGTTTTCCAAAAGCATTGGAGCCTGCAAAATTGTTCATATTATCATCATTCAGAGGTATTGCCAGTGTTCCAATACATGTTTTCTTTATGATGTCATAATTTACTTACCTTTTATGGATTATTTGCAGTAAAGAGAAGAATTATATTATCAAACAGTCTGGGTGGTTATGGTGGAAGTTTTCTTTCACCTAACGCTTTGTAAAAATCAATTAGCTAGGACTGTACATAAATAAGTTATTTCCGGAGCATGTGTGTTTGCTTTCCTTTTTATAAGTAGAATAGTGTACATGTCGGCCTTCGATGAAATGTTTTGAGCTCGACTCCATAACCCAATAGCTAAGGCACTGGAACTACTTGTTCTTGGCAGCTCGCAGGGAGCATGCCACCCCCTGTGGAGCCAAATGTTATCACATGAACTTGTCAGAGTCCTATGGGTTTGTGGTTTCTACCTAAGTCTGTAATTTTTCCCCGGTCTCCTTGTTTTCCCAGCCCATAGTCAGTCGTCCGAATCCTCAATCATGAAGGCCGCAACCATGAACACAAAGTGCAGCTTTCCTAGCAGTCCATTTCGGGCTTGAAGCACAAGCGGAAGGCAGTTTTAAATTTTCAGCGGCGGAGATCCATCAGGCGAATTGATCGACAGCGTGCATTGTTTCGAAAGGTCAAAATTGCGCGAATTATAGCGCCAGAACAAAAGCCTGAAGATCAAAGGTCGGGCAAAGATTGAATCTGGGCCGTGGATCTTATTGGGAGAAATCAACAGTGGAAGATTATTGCGGGAATCGAGAGTTCGAAATGTTGTTAAAATTGTTTGTCAAAAATTCGAAGTCCCAAAACCAAAACGTGAATATGAGCCGTTGATCTACAAGAGCCACGTGTCATCAGATCCACAGCTCCAGGTAAAAGCGCATGGAAGAGTGAGAAAGATTTGAGTTTTGGTTTTCCTGGAGCCCAAAGACCTGAAGTGGATCTCGACCGTCCAAATCCAGAATGTCACGCGTCATCAGATCTGTCACTCCGGGAGTTTTACTTCGAGAGTTTTAAAATGAGAAAAGCACCGAAGTCTTGAAGGCCCGAAGTCCCGAAGTGCTGAAGTCCTGAAGTGATGAAGCACATGACGCACTCTCATTAGGTATGACGCGTGGCACTTTTTCCAGGTCATTCTGTCATGGCCATGTCACCCTCCTTATTTGATCCGGATTATTTTCGGCATGAAATGAGATCGGAGATATAATAAAGAAATGCACAGAGATATCACAGATATTCAATAATATAACATAAATGTATTGGAGATGCAACCATAAACACAGATATACAGTAATACACGATTTCTATTAATGAAAGAAATGTACAGAGACTGTAAAAATACAGANAATACACGATTTCTATTAATGAAAGAAATGTACAGAGACTGTAAAAATACAGAGTGAAAGACTCGCTAGAATGGTGGCAGCTTATCTCTGAGAAGAGATGTGACGGCTACTCGCATTCGTAAGAAGATCATTACAATGAGGCTTGGAAGACCTTTTTACAATAGAAGGGAATGCAAAAATTCCTAGACATCCAAAAACCTAACCCTAGGAGATGAAGCGCCAAAAGTCATGTGGGTCCTGTTTGGGTAAGTTAGTACATCAACTTCCCGGGGTTGTAACTTTTGCATACGATCTCCGTTTTAGGCATGTGACAGCTCGTTGGAAAGGTATCGTCAAGGAGATTCATTTTGGGGGCTCAATTATGCCTTCGACTATTATTGAGAACCTTGATCTCGAAAAACCTTCATTTAGGCCCTCAAAATGGCCCCGGAAGTTAAAACATGCTAAAAATAGTAAATTGCCAAAATTGCCAGAACGCTGTTTTGAGCCAGTTGGAAAAGGTGGGTGGCCACCGATATCCACTTGGATCATTATCATGACACATCAACAGATGTGACATCATATGACGTCATCTAGACCACCCATCAACAGGGACATGTGGCTTAAATCCGTGAGCTCCGGATAAAGGCCTGAAGTAATCCTCGGTTGTTCGATTCATGAGGACACGCGTTAGTATATTGCCAGCTCCGGGTAAAGGCCTTTGGGAGCCCAGGTTTGAGATTTTATTTTCCCGGAGTCTGGAGACCTGAAAAACGTCTCAGCCGTCGATCTCAGGTAGCCACTTGTTGTCAGATTCTCAGATTCGAAGGTTTTACTTGGAGGGAAATGGAGTTTGAGAATTAAAATTCCCGAAGGTCGATCCACAAAGCAAATCTCGGCCTTTGAAGGGGAAGATCCGATCTGTCAATCTAAAAAGTGTTAGAGCTGAGCCATTGATTAGAGGGCCTAATCTTAGATCGCAAAATCAACGGTCACGCCAAATTGCCGGGTTGGAAGGTGTTCACGTTTTAAAATCTCAGGGGCGGGCTGCAATCATAACCGTGGTTTTTAGAAAGGGACGCATGATGGTTCATGGTGAATTGTTGGGACAAAAGCGGGTTGCTTTCAGACCACCCTTGGTAGCGCCCGCAATCGCACAATTGCGTAGGGTCATGGCCCTAGTAAACATTGAAGATGGAGCGATGGAGAGGAGCTGCGTCAAAGGACAAAAGCGCCCGTATTTGGTCACATAAGAAGATATGCTTGGCCTCGAGGCGTCAAGATTGACTCGAAAAAGTCGTGGGCACCGCCTGGAACATTCATGGGTGTCAGGCCTCATCCTGATCCCGATGAAGGTAGTTATTGAAAATGGGGGCGGTGGTTGAGACCTCGTCTCACCCCATAAATGTAATGCGTGGAGAGAAGGGTCGTGAAGGCCGATTATCAATCCAAAATTTCTCGAGGGACTGATTTTCCTGCAAAGCACATAACTAAGCTGGGCTCACGTCTGACATAAGAAGGCCTGTATAGGCTGACATAATAGGTGCTGACTGGAAACTTTGAATGCAGGGGTCCGATCACATTCCTGGTGGTTGTAACATTTTTAGTATATATAGGCAGTTTTGATATTTTGTTAAGGTCGAATGGTTGAGCTAGGCTCCCTACTATTGTAATATTTTGATGAAGAACACTGGTTCTTTGGTTATGTCTTGATTTGAGACTTCTTGATTAATCTAAGTCAGCTTTCTTACTCCATCTTATTTGACTCTGATACTGAGAGAGTTCATGATTGACTTATTCACATGGATTGTTGTGACTGTATTATGATGAATGTTTGATTATAATGCTGTTATGATTTCTTTCAGTTTCATTGAAATTTGAATTCAAGAGGATCTTGTGTTTAAGTTTTTCTTCCTTAGGCTGCTAGAAGGCCTGATATTCACGGCAGACCTCTACACTTTTCTCACCAAAATCTTCCTCCTACTCACCTTTACTCCAACTCACTGACTGAAGTTGATCCAAGACCTCAATTGCTTGCGCATACCAGTCTAGATTTCTGAGTTAGAACATTATTTTCATTGAGTCTTCTCCATTTGGCCTCTTAAAACTCATTTACATTTATTGTATAAACTGATGGGTACTGGGCTTACTTTCTATGCAATGTGAGGGTGATTTCTAGTGCTAACAGTTCCAATGCGAAGACTTGCTAGTCAAGTTGATAAGGAATTTTAAGAATCTACTCTGAGCCTTGATGCTATGGGGAATACTTATCGATGTTCTTAGTAACATAGGAACACCTGAATGCACAACAAAACGCCAAATCTAAACACCAGTTGAAGTGCCGAGCTTTATCCTCTTCTTTATTAAGTTCCAGCTCAAAAGAATTTTCAAGTTATGGAGCTTCTTCTCGCAGTTATAAGATGTAATATTGATGCAGGTTGACTCAATCGCCGACAAATAAGATCGCCCAAGTATCATGTCTGAGCGCTAAATGCTAATTTTGTCAAGCATTCTCGAGGAACGAGTCCTTATTTAAGAGGAGAGAATATGAAAGGAAGAGCGCTGCCATTTTTCCAGGTTACAGAGTTTCTATGGGAATGCTATCAACACCAAACAGGCATCTGGTACCAGTGACAGTAAAATAGGGGCTTTTATTCACATATTGTACGTCTTCAACAAAGAAAGGATCGAAGAGAAAGCGTTCTTTATTTCTGGAAACCTTAGATTCAAAGTCTAAGCAGCTCGTATTCTCCCATTTGAGCAGGAAATTTATTCACTATTTCAATTTAGGGTTTGAAAATAACATTTCTGCAGGCTCTGATGAAATCGTGGATATGGGAAGAAACGCTACCAGTGTGATTGTTGCACGCTTGTTGGGAAAAAGTAGGCTTCCATACTCAAAACTAGTGCACCAGGTCTATGAGAAGCTGAAGAACATGATGCAAAGCTTGATCCAGAAGAGAACCGACAACATGATGACTATTTTGCAGAAGATAAGGTTGCAAAATTCTAACTTGACTGTATGGGAGAGGGGGTTGATAATCTGGAGAAGATGAGACAATTGGGTTTTTGCCACAATTGACCTACAGTATGGAAATATGATGTTTTTGTCCCTATTGTCTCTGAAATGGAGATGAAATCCTTCCTACCTCGTTCTCGTTAGCTAAAAAATTCAGGATTTTTGCAACTAAGAAGAGTATTGCAGGATTATAAATATTTGAGCTATAACCCCGTGACATATGATATAGCTAACCACTTCAGATCATTAGCAGATCATCTCCAGATTTCAAGGAAGCAGTTTCTGATTGGGCAGGGTCAATCCATTTCCCATGTCCAGGGGATTCGATGAGCATTTTCAAGTAGCAGTTAAGATTCCATGGACAGGCGGCAGAGTAACTGTCAAGACAACTCTAGATCATAAATTTGAAGATATTCGATTTCAAGAGTCCCAGCATTCCAGATCTCTTGCAACTTATCCAAAATCATTTTAGTTTATTTTTACATATTTGTTCCATATTGTTTGTAACTGCTCTTATGATGCGTTTCTATTTATTTCAACATTAGCAATGTAATCAGAGAGGGGGGGTTCGAGTTATTGGAGAAGGAAGTAAGCCTCGAGATGGAAATTGTAAAAAACCTCATGCTCTGCAGCATTCTATACTGAAGGATCAAGATATTTTGGTGATAGCTAGATTCTGATCTTGTGGTAATCTTGTGTTTTTCTGCTCATTTGAATGTAATAAGGATTTTTGCAGCACACTAATCCCTTCAAATTTCATCTTCAGCTAAGATTACAGTAAAAATTTTGTTGTCAATCACTTGATTTTTGTAAATTACATTCAGATATTTGTTTCAAGTCTGAAATGACATTTTAGGCTTGGGAATCTTCCACATATAATAAAACAGATTGTTGACTTGTGTTTGTCTCCTCATTCTTTTATGTTCTATTGTTCATCTAGCTCACAAAGTGGATGCCCATGACTACATGGAACGTTGCTCTTGATAATTTAAACCCATTTGAAGCATTGCCAATAGATCTGTAACTTCTCCATCCTATCTGACCTACCTAATCCACCTACCCATCAAAACAATCAACTTTGTAATAACTCAGGTGCCCCAACTCTAGCACCATAGCAGTTTGGTGCAGACTTTGGGACTAACAGGGGGCATGGTTTTCCTTAAATAATGATAATGAGTTAACTTGAATTCGTGAATAGTAGCTAATAATAACTATCCTTGTTATTGATTAACAACTAAGTTATGATAGTTTTGCCACCTTTAACGCTGTTAGTACCATATTTGTTCTTGACCTGGTATGATGGTTTATCGATGTTATAAGCCGGGATATAGCAAGTTGAAGGCAAAAAGTCGAGTTTCAAGAGCTTCTGCGTAGCTCACAGTCAAATTTTCCTAAGGCAGAATTAAGAAGCAACAACAAAATCCACGCCCTTGTGCGCATAAGGAAAACATTAAGCTCTCGGGGCTTGGCACAGTCCAAAGGGGCTTGTCATAGTCCAAAGGGGCTTGACGCAGTACCAAAAGGGAGTTTTGTCGCATGCGAAAAAGGGGGGTTGAGTCAATAGCCACATGGACATGTGGAACCCACCAGACTCACAGGTAAATATGTCAAAACTGGGTGACACGTGTCTCGTTGCCTTGCCACCTCAACACCATCGTGGACATTCAATAGAAAGTTGCCGCGTGTTCAGAATGACATCAACATGACGACCTTTTCCTTAGTCGTTTCTAGAGTTTGGGTAAGCCAAACAACGACTCTCCTCACGTCGGTGACAGATCAATGGTAAAGATCAGGTCGAGGGTCGTCGTCGGGAAAATGCAAAGAGAAACCCCCGACACAAGTTTTCACAATGTCGACGATGGTGTCGTCGTCGAAAAAATGCAGAGGAGATGACAACACGACATGACAATGGGGCACTTTCAGGGCCAACCATAGGCTACCATGTGCACATGGGGAATCCACCACATGCATAGGTAAAATCGTAAATCTAGGTGACATGTGTCATGCACCTCTGCCACATCAACACCAGTGAAAATATGCCACATGTCCAGGGTGATGTCAGCCTGACCATCTTTGCCTTAGCATAATTTTTCTTTTGATCGCAGCTAGATCAATGATTCTCATGCGTTTTCGGACCTCCCTATGCAACTCTAGATCGACAGTCAAGATTTACTTTGTAGTCCTTTTTTTGGAGTCTCATTTGAAACGATTCCTGCAACACACCGAAGAGGCACCTCCGATGGACGATCTAGATCTACTCGGACCTGTTTCAAGTGAGACCGATCAACGATCCATATCTTCTCCCAGGTATCTAAGCCTCTCGACCAGGTGTTGTGTCATCCCACTAGCGGAGCACTGTCAGAGCCAACCAAAGGCTGCCACCTGGACATGTGGAACCCACCATATACATAGGTAAAAATCCCAAATCTTTGTGACACGTGTCCTGTCCTTCCTGCCATGTTAGTACCACCATGGGAAAATAGAAAATTGTCATGTTTCCAGGGTGACGTCAACATGACGATGTTTTTCCTTAGCCGATTTTGGGTTCATGGTCAAGCCAGATCAACGACTCTCATGCATTTCTAGTTCCTCTGATAGATCAATGATCATCGTAATTCCTTATTTGGAGCCCCTTTTGAACCTAATCCCTCAGTACTCAGAAAGGGCACCTCCAATGGATGGTCTAGATCTACTCAGAACTATTTTCAAGTGGGACCGATCAATGGTCCAGATCTCACGTAAGCCTGCCAACATGGCACCTGTTAGACCAATAAGAAGTTTCCACGTGGAAACTACCAAAGGCACCTAAAAGCATATCAAATCCATGTGACACGTGTCCTACCTGTCTGCCATGTCAGTGCCATCGTGGGCCAATAGAAACGTGCCATGTGTCTAGGATGATGTCAGTGCGATACCTTTGCCTTAGTCGAATTTTTCTTTTGACCGCGGCTAGATTGACAATGCCCAATTCGTCTCCGGTCCCTCTGATCAATGATCAAGATGCACTCTCAAATTTTCCCTTGTCGAAGTCCTATTGAAGCCTAGACCCCGACCACTTCGATGGACATGACTGCTTAAGTCCAGATCGACTCTCGAACCTTTTTAAGGGGGAACAATCAATGACTTGGATCTACCCACAGACCTCTTGCAAGTGGAACTGATCAATGGTCCATATCAAAGCATAGTCTCTCTTTCAAATCAATGGTCGAAATTGCTCGATCTATAAATAAGCCATGGGGCCTAAAAATTCACAGATCAATGATTGAGATAGCTCACTGAGAATGATCTGATGATTACTGAGTTTTACGCCTCTACAGACCTTGATTGCTCCGACAGATTACTAGCGGTCCGATGAAACATGCCCGCATTTAAGAGATCAATTTTCAGGATTGATCGTTGAAATCAATCCAACAACTATTGAGTCACGCGATCTCTGTAGTTAGGATTTTGAGCTTCCAACCAAAGAAGAAATGATTGCAGGGATTTTTACAAGGTAGAGCTCTATGGATATTTTTTCTTGTAAATCTCTAGTTGTCCCACGATCTTTCTCTATAACAGAAATTCATTCAAGTAAAAGTAATTAGTGAAATTTTTACTAGGGAGAAACTATCCAAGAATCAAGAAGGAGGAAACGGTTTCAAGAAGCTGGAAGTGGTTTCAAGAAGCAGTTTAGGGCATGAGCGAGAGGAATAAAAGAGAACACCGACACCCATTGTCAAGGTCAACACTTTGGGGAATTGAAGAGTTTCTTACAACCAGAGTTGTTTGACCAGATACCTTGAGCACAATCAGTGGATAAATGCAACATGAAACAAATATTCATCCCCTGCATTTAAGTTTCAGTTTGCAATTCCTTTCTTACAATATTTGTGTTCTTGTAAAACATCTCCTTCCACTCTTGCTTCTCTTGTATAAGATCTTATTTATAAAAGCTCAAGCAACAAGTCATTCACCATATTTAGTGTTACTGTATTATGTATGGTAATGACACATAATTGATTTCCTCTGAATGTATGACTAGTTCTTGCCATTTTCTTTGTGCATTTAAATGTTATGCAGAGGGTACCTCCATGTGTTTGAATGTGTGAAGATATTAACTATTTGAAGCTATTTTTTATTGATTTGTATGCATCTGTTAGAGCTGCTGAATCCTTAATTGCTTGGCACATTGTTCATTTCCATAGGCTACAAGATTCATTCTTAGTAGTGCCCTATATATTTATTTTGTTTTTTCTGTAATACACCATTCCATCCTCCTTTCAATCTTGATTGTCTGAAATACTTGTGGACAAATGCCTCTGATAGTTGAGAGCATTTGTCAGCTGAGCTGAGAATTGTTTGAGGTCCTATACTTTCAAAAGAAAGAGAGATAAAGAGGGAAACACTTACCAAATATTGCACAACTATTTTACTGCAAATTTGGCCTTAAGATTCATCATGGGTCTTGGCCCCTGGGATGCCTCGATATCTTTCCAATAATATCATGGAACATATCGAGGGATAACATCCGAAATGGCGTCATTTCTGGGAAAGTAAGTTGAATAACTATTCCTTAGGGATGCAACATTGTAAGCTCTGAGACTTGGTGGTGAACAAGCCTCGAGAACTTGGCTGTTAATCTTTCACCTGGCTACTCCATAGAAGGAAAATATGGCCTCTGCCAGAAGACACATAAGAAGCCACCCTGATCTTGATCAGGTTCCGATATATTCAGATCAAGAAAAACTTGTGATCTGGAGGAATATTAGAGAGCGTCAGACCTCATTTTTCTTAGGTAACACTTATCTTGAAACATCTCCTTTTGTTGTTCGTCAAAATATTGAATATGTAGATCTGAATGATATACCTGAAGATTCGCTTTCTGCTGCTAATTTTTCTCCAAAACCGTTAATATATCTCCAACATTCTCCTCTAGAATTTAATCAAGAAGTTAATTCTTCCCATCGACTCTTCTTGAAAATTCATGTTCCTCCTTTGTCTTTTGAAGCCCATAACATCATTCTCCAAAATCTTATGGATGGATTAGGTGGAGGAAGACCTGGGGGAAATCAACTTCCCCCACCCCCAATAAATCCTTGGGTCACTTCTAGATTTTCCCCATTAAATCCGCCCCAAATTACCCATGGCCTCCTTGAGAGTTACATGAAATATCTACCCAAATTTGATGGGGATAAAAACCGTTCAACTGAAGAGAATATGAGTGCTTTTCGAGACTTTACAAATGACCAGCTTGTAGAGAAAGATGACATCTTTATGAGGCTATTTGTCCAAAATCTAGGAGGATACGTTAGAAAATGGTTCAGAGAGTTACCAATTGCTTCAATTGATAGTTGGCCAGCTCTAGAAGCTTCCTTTATGAGGCAGTGGGGTGAGAAAAGGGATAGCCTATACTACTTGAATGAATTTTGCTCACTCAAGAAAAGAGCTAATGAAATTGTTGATGACTTCAATAGGAGGTTTAATAAGCTCTATAACAATATCCCTATAGATATAAAACCATCACAACCAACAAACAAAGTGACATACGCTGGGGAATTTGATGCTGATTTTTCCATGACCTTGAGAGAAAGAATATCCCCGACCCTTCTATTAATGCAAGAGGATGTAATAGACATAGAAGGAAACATTATTGCATTAGGAAAGATGAAGCAAAAACAAGATCAAGCATAAAATAAAAAGGTCAGGGAAGACTGTGGTACTTCTGATCTGAGTAGAGAACCTCAAGAAGCAAAGATGGATGAGATGTCAAGACTAATCATGAATATGAAAAACAAAATGTCTAGATTTGAGATAGAGCATAGCAATGCAAAAAGAGCACCCCAAGAGGGAGTAATAAGGAATCATAATCCTAATCAGTTCATAAGACCTCCTAATCCACAACTCATGAGAAGGGAGAGAAGAAATGAAGAACAACCTATTCAACCCCCTTTAATGACCAACAATGATAACAACTTTATTGAAGAAGTAGTGGATGAGAGCTATGATGAATACACAGAATAAATCCATCTACTTCATTATGAGAATGATGACTATGAAGGGTCACGAAATCCTAAGAAATTGATGCTTGATTATCAACACAACAAAGGAGCTTTATCCTTAGTTCCGTACATAAGTTTTGTTGATGCACTATAGGCTAAGAAGCATAAGAAGTATGATCTTAGGCCTCGACAGAAAGAAGCTATTGTAGATAGTCAACCTCAAGCTAAGAAATTTGGTGAAAAAATGGCCAAAGATAAAGCTAAAGAGGTTCTAGATATCCCTAAGGTAGATGAAGTTTTTGAGCTGGTAAAAAAGTAAAAAGAAGCTATAGAGTCTGAGGAATTAGTTTCACCTTTCAATATTGAATGTGAGCTGTCCAAGATCAATATTCCTGTGCCTTTGATGGGGCTATCTAAAATCCCCTCACACCATAAACAAATTAAGAAAATGATGCAGGGGAAGGGCTCAACAAATCCTCTTGATACTTTGAATGTACAAGATGAGTCCCCTACCATAGTTTTTGGTCCTCATATTGATGACAAAGAAGAATATGTGGCACCCTTCTACGTGACCTTGAATATTCATGATAAGATGATGCACAATTATATGCTCAATTCGAGAGCATCACACAATCTTATGCCCAAAATAGTCATGGAGAAGTTGGGTTTGGAAATAACCAGGCCATATCATGACCTTTATTCATTTGATGCCAGGAAGGTGAAGTGTTATGGGCTAATTAAAGACATGGTTGTCACCCTGGGCCAACTGCATGTTAAAAGCATTATGATGGACGTGGTGGTGGTTGATGTACCAACAAATTATGGCATGTTGTTGTCCAGAACATGGGCATGAAAATTGGGAGGCACTATGTAGATGGATATGACTTATGCAACAATACCAATTTTTCGAGGGGAGCTTAGAAGGCTATACCGAGAGACAAAGTTTGCTTATGTGGTCAGTGATCAGAACAACCCTGTGAATCATCCTATATATGTTGCTGATGAAGATTTGGGCCGTTGTATCCTATCTGTAAATGAAGAATACAATGAAACCCCAATGATGGAAGATGCTCTTGTAAACCTTGTGGAAGAAGTGGATGGTATATGGAAATTGTTTTTTGATGGTGCATGCTCAAAATAAGGAGTTGGGGATGGTGTAGTGCTCATCTCCCCTACCAAAAAAGTTCATTTGTCCTACAAACTTGAGTCCGAGGCCACAAATAATGTAGCTTAATATGAGGCCTTGATATTAGGCCTAGAGGCAACAAGAAAGATGTAAATTACCAAGCTGGTGGTATTTGGAGATTTAGAGCTAGTTGTGCAACAAGTAAGAGGTTCCTATCAAACAAGGCATACATAAATCATGAATGTGATATGATTGAAAATTTAATGTATCTTTTAATATTTCTGTTGTTTTAAGAGAGTTTAATCATGCAACTGATTCCTTAGAAGTAGCTTCTAGTACCTTTAAAGTACCATCCACCCCTCAATTTAAATATGAGATTGAGATGAGATAGAAACCTTCCATTCATGATAATATCAAATGATCGCACGTCTTTGAAGATGATTAGATAAAAAAGTTCATGAAAGTGATAGAAGAGTTTGCAAATACTCATATCGATTTATATGTTGAAGAAGACGACTCTCCTCATGTCGACGATAAATCAATGGTAGGGATTAGGTCGAGGGTTGTCGTCAGGAAAATGCAAAGAGAAACCCTAGATGCAAGTTTTCACAATGCTGACGACAACGTCGTTGTTGAAAAAATTCATAGGAGATGACAACACGACATGACAATGGGTCACTGTCAAGGCCAACCAGAGGTAACCACATGTACATGGAGAACCCACCACATGCATAGGTAAAAATCGTAAATATGGTTGACACATGTCATGCACCTTTGCCACATCAACACCAACATGGGCGAATGAAAATATGCCACATGTTCATGGTGATGTTAACATGGCCATCTTTGCTTTAGTGGAATTTTTCTTTCGATCGCTTCCAGATCGATGACTCTCATGCACTTTCAGACCTCCCTGTGTAGCTTCAGATCGATGATCAAGATTTACTTCGCAGTCTTTTTTTTGGAGTCCCGTTTGAAACGGATCCTGCAGCACACTAAAGAGGCACCTCTGATGATGATCTAGATCTACTTGAACCTGTTTCAAGTGGGATCGATCAACATTCCAGATCTGCTCCCAGGTGTCTAAGCCTCCTGACTAGGTGTCGTGTCAACTCACCAGCGGAGCACTGTCAGAGCCTACCAGAGGTTGCCACATGGACATGTGGAACCCACCACATACAAAGGTAAAAATACCAAGTCTGGGTAACACGTGTCCTGTCCTCCCTGCCATGTTAGTACTACCATGGGAAAACATAAAATTGACATGTGTCTAGGGTAACATCAACATGAAGATGTTTTTACTTAGCCGATTTTGGGCTCGTGGTCGAGCCAGATCGACGACTCTCGTGCATTTCTAGTTCCTTCAATAGATTAACGGTCATCATAATTCCTTATTCGGGGCCCCTTTTGAAATTCGAATGACACCTCTCATGGATGATCCAGATATACTCATACTTGTTTTCAAGTGGGACTGATCGATGGTCCAGATCTCACGCTATCCTGCCAGTAGGGCACCTGTCAGACCAATAAAAAGTTGCCATGTGGACACGTGGAAACTACCAAAGTCACCTAAAGAATATCAAATCTAGGTGACACATGTCCTACTTGTCTTCCATGTCAGCACCACGGTGGGCTAATAGAAACACACCATGTGTCCAAGCTGATGCCAATGTGATATCTTTGCCTTAGCCTGATTTTACTTTTGACCGCAACTAGATCGACGACTCCCAACTCGTCTCCAGTCCCTCCGATCAACGATCAAGATGCAGTTTCCAATTTTCCCTTGTTAGAGTCCTATTGAATCCTAGACCTCAACCACTCTGATGGACATGACCGATTGACGGTCTAGATCGACTCTCGAACCTTTTTAAGGGGGGCCATTCAATGACCCAGATATGCCCACGGACCTCTTGCAAGTGGAACCGATCATCAGTACAGAGAAAAGCACAATCCCACTTTCAAATAAACGGTCGGTATTTCTTGTTCCATAAATAATCCATGGGGCTTAAAAAGTCATAGATCAACAATCGAGATAACTCCCCAAGAATGATCCGATGATTGCTGAGTTTTACGCCTCTGTGGACCTTGATTGCTCTGACAGATTACTAGTGGTCCGATGAAACAGGTCCGTGTTTAAGAGATCAATGGTCAGGATTGATCGTTGAGATCGATCCAACGGTTGTTGTGTCATGCGATCACTACAATTAGGATTTTGATCTTCCATCAAAAGAAGAAATGATTGCAGAAATTTTTACAAGGTAGAGATCTATGAATATTTTTGTTGGTAAATCTCCAGCCGCCCCACGATCTTGCTCTATAACAAAAAATCATTCAAGTAAAAGTAATTGGTGCAATTTTTACCAGGGATAAACCATCCAAGAATCATAAGAAGGAAATGGTTGCAAGAATCTGGAAGTGGTTTCAAGAAGCAGTTTAGGGCATGAACGAGAGGAATAAAAGAGAACGCAGACACCCATTGTCAAGGTCGACACTTTGGGGAATTGAAGAGTTTATTACAAACATATTTGTTTGACCAGATACCTTGAGCATAGTCAATTGATAAAGGTAGCAGGAAACAAAGATTCATCCCTCGCATTTAAGTTTCAATATGTAATTCCTTTCTTACAATATTTGTGTTCTTGTAAAGCATCTCCTTCCACTCTTGTTTTTCTTGTATCATATCTAATTTATAAAAGCTCAAGAAACAAGCCATTCACCATATTCAATGTTACTGTATGATGTCTGGTAATGACACAAAATTGATTTCCTCTTAATATATGACCAGTTCTTTCCATTTTCTTTGTGCATTTAAATGATATACATAGGGTACCTCCATGTTTTTGAATGTGTGAAGATATTAACTGTTTGAAGCTATTTTTTATTGATTTATATACAACTATTAGAGCTGTTGAATCCTTAATTTCTTAGCACATTGTTCCTTTCCATAGGCTATAGAATTCATTCTTAGCAGTGCCCTGCATGTTTTTTTCTTTTTTCTTTGATCCACCATTCCATCCTCCTTTAAAGCTTGATTGTTTGAAATACTCATTGACAAATGCCTCTGATAGTTGAGAGCATTTGTCAGCGGAATTGGGAATTGCTTGAGATCCTATAATTTCAAAAGAAAGAGAGAGAGAAAGAGGGAAAAACTTCCCAAATATTGCACAACTATTTTACTGCAAATTTGGCCTTAAGATTCATCTTGAGTCTTGGCCCCTGGGGTGCCTCGACATCATTCCAATAACAACCTGGAACATCTCGAGGGATAACACAAGATTTTATTTTATTTTATTAACTTGAATAAATGATTAAGAAAATAAACATTTAAAGAAAGAGAATAATTTTTAAAGGAAAAGAAGTAGATAGAGAGGACTAGCACATTCTCATGTTGATGTTCATTACTTTTTTGTCCTTTACGAGAAGGACTAAATACTATTTAAAATGTTAAAGTTTTTTTTTTTTTTTGTAAATCAACATCTATATTAATATGAGAAGAATTTACAAAAAAGTGTACAGAACCATCAACCTTACAGAGACCATGACAATCTCCGAGCTTCTAGGACTCAAAAGACCAAAAAACAGTGCCCAACCTTGAAGGGAAACCATGATTTTAACAGTTTAAAACCTAGGATATCTGATAAGATTCTAAATTCCTGAACTATAATCTAAGAAACTAAGAGCCTAGGTAGCATAACATAATGATAAGAAAACAAAACCATAAATCAATTGGCCTTTGGAACTTGAGATCTAGTGAGGTCCACCATCTTGTTTCCAGTTGTGGCTTTGGAGCATTCGGTCTTTGCATAAATTCACTCAGGGGAGACGAAATTGCCTCTGTGGTGGTTTGCTATCTAGGTCAGGACCTCTGCTACATATGCAGTTTGAATTTCAAGGGCTTCTTGCCGGTCTTTCAACTGTTTGAAGTCTTTCTCCTTGGGGAGCATGCCCAAGGCTACCAAAGTCTTGGTTTGCCAATACAATTATAAGGTCCTATAAAATTTTGAGTTCCGGGTCCGAGAGCAACCCATATCCAGAATCAGTTTGCGAATATGAGCCTTGACATCCTCGTCGTCGTGGAATTCTATGAGAAGGCCAAACTCCTCCTTCAGCTCTGCCATTTTGGCTTTGTGTGTCTCAGGAACAAATTCTTTATAAGACTCGGCCACTTCCAAAGCGACCTTTACAGCACGAGAATGCGAAGCTAAGTGCAGGTTGGGGGATTGAGAAGAGTGTGGAAAAGAGGGTTGACAACCTCAAGGGTCCATGGGTAGAAGAACATAGATAAGAGAAGAATCAACAACAAAGATGGTGTGAGGGTGCTCGTGGAGGATGTGAAGAACTAGAGGGTGAACCAATAACCAACTTGATAACTCAAAAATTCCGGGCCAAGGCTTCCAATTTATGGCCAAAATGTAGTCTCTCTCGAACTTCAGCTGCTGGGTATGAATGATCAAAAGAGGGGATCTCTTCATCATAACAAGACAAGGGTTAATCCCTGACATTATAACAAAGATGATTATCATTTCTTGACCTGAAAGACAACAAGCTTCCGAAGCTATCATGCAAGGGAGAGGTCAAAGTGGGGATGTCCTTGATCGACATTAGCTCTTGAATACCTTGCAACGCTCTTTCTTGAGAAGCCTTCATGATGTGAATGAGAAGGTATGAATATATGTCATCTGGATTGATGAGAGCGCGACATGAAGGGCATGCCGCAACCAAATGTCAATGAGGGTGGGGTGGCAGATCATTCGTACCCCCCTATCATCATGTGATCAGACAGACATCCCATTCGGGGAAAATGTTAAAGATATTAAAAGTATGAAACAAATTTATTAAATATATTCATAACATTTTACAATATTAAAAAATATAAATATATAAGTATAATAATTTTAAATGTAAATTTCTAAAATAATATGAAAATATTTTTAATTTAATATTAATGTGGTTAAAAATGTTGTGTCTTGTAATTAATTTTTAACTTATCATTATTATTTATATAATTTTAATATTTTTCTTAAGCTAAAAAGGTAGAATTTCTATTTATAGACAATAAAAGTACAATCCCACCAGAGAGGGCCTGCCATAGAGTAAACCAGGACCCTAATCTGGTAAAAGTCTAACTAGTCCACCCTAGGAATCAGAGATGGGGGTTGCCAAAACGGAAACCAACCCCCTCAATTATACATAAGATAAATTGACCAGTTTGAGATAGATCAAAGCATTCCACACTTCCCCTTCTTAAAGAACAAAAGTAGGGGTAGAGCCATATATACCCATATGAATTTAAACTTAAGGGAAGCAAGACATAAATGAAAAAAAAAACCCAGAGACAGAAGATCATAACTTGACTTTTGGATTGTGGAATCCCCCTAGGTATTCCATACGCTCATTGCCTTTATCGCCTTTTCCAAGCTTGTCAACCGACTTGCTTGGTATGCCATCATCCTTGATTTGAATTGGGAAGTCCCGCATTCCAGTAGAGTGCTAGTGCTGGATATCCCGTCGAACTCTGAACTTGATCCCGAACTACGAGTGGAAAAAGAGATCAAATTTTCCATCAGGAATTTCAATCCCCTGGGTGGTCTGGTCATTATCACTTTTGGCACGAGCCATGACCGGAGTGACCATAGCTTTCATCATCCAATACATCTTTGCTAATTGGAAGTATCTAGTTTCTCTCATACGAGTGTATTTAGGGTCATCCACCTAGTACTGCACCTCTCTAAAAATGTTCGCCTTTGAAGTTAGGTGTTGCTCGCATCTGAAAACTTCCTCAATGCCCACTGCACGCTTTCTCTCTTTCTCTGTGCTCAGGTATTGATATCACATCTCAGTCGTCCAAGCTGCTCGAGCTGCCCTTGATTGAGTAGCCGAGATTCTCGACGAAGATGGTTCTGATTGTTTACCTTTTGGTCCTACCCCCTTCCTAGCCATGGTTCGAAAAATGAAAATCTCTAGCTTCTCTAAGAGTGTATCTTGGATAAATCGGAGATGGTGCTAGTCCCAAATCCCTCTGTCAAACCAGAGATAGACCAAACACTTCAGAGGGGTATTTGCGATCTTCGACCAACTTTTCCTAGAGGATCCTTTAATAAACAACTTGGCATGCCCAAGGGGGCCTACCATCCTTAGGTTCCGAGGTTCTTTCCTCCTTTCCATTAAGCATGTCACATGGCTCGACCAGTAGGAGACTGTACCTGTAGTCCTTTCGATCTTCTGTCCATAACTACTTGAATCATGGATGTCCTCTACCCTCTAAATCTGATGCAAGCTCCCAATGTTTTTCCCTCCTTACCATGATGGGGGTTCTCAACCTCAATCTGCACTAATGACCTTCTATATTTACCATATACTCCCCATGTACTAAAATGAGTGCTTCTTGAGAAGCCGCTACATCGATCATCTTCCATTCAACCTTGCCTCAAATTATTGCAGGAAAGTAGGGTGGGCGATATGAACATCAACCCTTGTTGGGATGTGATTTCTCTCTTCTTGACAGATAGCAGTCAAGTCATAGAGAGTGGGAGATACCTCCATCTTTTCATAGAGCTAGATGGCATCAGAGAGTGACTCTGGATCACCAGTTGGGCCCATCTTGCTCAATATTTCGACGATTGTCTTATACCCTTGTGCCTAATCTCCATCTGTTGTTGAATCCTCTGCCCGGCTCATCACATGGTGTTTCATGTTGATATCTCTTAGCCTCATGGCTTCTTTCCAAGTAGGGGCTTCAGTGGGGTCCCCCAGATGCCACTTCATCATTCGAGAGTTCTGTAGGATGCCTGCATTTTCCAAGTAGTCCACCATTGATTTGGTGCTTCGACGAACATGTGATGGAATTATCACCTGGAAGTGCTGCATCATGCTTGGGACATGTGTCCATCCATACAACAATCTCCAATTTGTGGATATTTTTCCTGGGTTTCCCCCCTCTCTTAGGCGATTTAGGGATGTTATGATCAAAAGAGAGTCTCCTTCCACCTGCAGAGTCGAGATACCTTGGTGTTTTTCCATGTTCATGCCTTGGATGAGTCCTTGTAGATCCACCCCATTATTAGAGTTTTACCCTAGATTGTTGGTGTACATAGCCATGATTCTCCCCTCTAGGTCTCTTAACAATCCCCCGCTCCAGAATTCCTGGGGTTGTCCAACTTGGTTGTTCCTTTTTTTGGTGGCTTCCAAGCTTGGAATATTGCTTCTGATTTTTGTGGAGGAGTTTTGGGAGCTTGCTGGAAGGAAAGGTTGGAATTCCAACACCTAAAAATGTTTGCTTCCTCCTCATGAACTATTCAGTCTTCCATTGACTAGGTACTCGCAACGGTGGATTCTTGCATGTTATATTTAATTTTGTTCCACACTCCCTGAGTAGGTATGGAATTTTGTTTAAAAATTCATTTATTTATTTCTTTCCACAGGTTCCATATTGCGACCCCTAGAAATATCTCCCAAGCTTTGTTCAAGATGGGATTTTGGAATGGCTCGACTAACCAATGGGTAATTTATTTTGTTGGTTTTTCTCTGTCTGTCCCAACTCTTCGAAACATTATTGCCCCATAATCCCAAATCATTCACGCTTCATCATAGGAGAAAAAGAGATGGGAGAGGGTTTCCTCCTCTTTTTTGTAGAGCATGCAGATGAAGGGGTCTTCGTATCCTTTCGATCTTAATTTATTCCAAGTCAACACTTTTCGAAGAGAGCCAACCACAAGAAGGTTTCTATTTTGGGCCAGATCCATGGTTTCCATATGTGCTGCCAGTCATGTGTCCCGTCCTCTTCTGTAAAGTTCATTTCTTGCAAATAGGCTTATTCTACTTTGTATGTCCCCTCACCTTTGTTTCCTCACCAGATAATATCTGAGCCATTTCTTACTTTTATCTGTCTAAGGGAAATATCATTTTTAATGCAATTTAAGATCTCTGGGTCCATATTTGCAGGCCAATCAGCCGAATCTCTCCAAATTCTTGAAAGTTCAGTTGCTAGGGATCCTACGCTCTCCCAATGCTGATGGACCTAGGTCCAACCTTGTTCGAAGATGAAGGTTTTAGCACATTCCATTCCTTCCTGGTTTGCTGGGGTTGGAAGTTGCTCCCATGCATCATCCCAGAAGAGGGCGGTCTTTTCATTATGAACTTCCCATAAACTATCTTCTTGGACTAGCTCTCGATTCTGCTAGGTTGAATTCCAGATAAGAGATCCCAAACGTATTCCATCCATGCGGATGAGGTCTGTTGATGATTGAAAATGTCAACATAATTTCGCTCGCAAAGTGTTTCTAAAGCCTATTATTATATAAGACTAATGCTAGTAGGTGGGACCCTCTTGAACTTTTGAAGATTAGGTTTGTTCATTTTTATGATGATGCACTACAAGGTTTTACATGGGTGATGAGAATATGGTTGTAATTAGTTAAGCTTTGGGATGTTTTTCTTTCATGATACTACAACCTGATATTCATTTATGGTATTTGTTCTTCTCACACATGCACAACAAAATGTTAGTGAAAATTGCAAAAAGGCATTTTGAGGAAAAGCAAAATACTATATCTAATGCAAAAGAGGCCTAGCTCTGTGATACTATATGCATGAAAATGCTTGTTGATAGTGGTTAAGTCCTAACTAACAAGAAAATGCCTATGAAATATTGTTAAGTTACATTTTTATATGCATATGGTGGAAATTTTAGTGGCACATTTTGGCAAGGATATAATACAATGGTTATGCATTGGTCGATGCAATTGGTGGCTCATATGCTTATGTTATAAACCTTGGTGGATCATGGAAGTAATGGATTTGMAATTTTTATGGTAATTATGCTATTGGTGATGATTCTATTGTATAGTGGTCAATCGATTTATTTGAGTTATGACATGGGTGGCACATTTGGCAAGGTAACAATGCAAATGGTTGAATTGTGGGCTTGGATTATGTTATTGTTTAAATGTGTTGATATTCTCGATGTGTTGGTTTATTAATGGCGTTAATGAGGGCTTGTTGGAATGTACTATGGAGTAAAAGTGATATGGGTGGAGGCGACGTGCATTTACTACACACCACCTTTACCCTTCCCGTTGGCCGCCACCCTAGTCGGACTATTGTTTGATCTGGCTGTTGTGATTGCGCTCCATATTTTTGGCAGGGTGAAACCACTTGACCACCTCTCGTCTTAAGGTTTCGATTAACAGGTATGTCTCTTTTGGCCATTCTTGACTTTACTCTGGTTATGAAATATTTTTTGGCTCAGTTGTGTGGGTTTGTGTTTGTTGTGAGTAGTGCAACTATGTGGAATTTTGGGTTTAGAATGAAAAATGGATGGTGCTGCTTATAATTGTTTTGAGTTCATCGGATTTGGTGGTCTTCCTGGGTGGTAATTTTTGGTTACCACTGCGTTTGGTTAAAGGGTTCTTAAATCATGGCTGGATGGTTGTCTTTGCGATTCTTGGGTTTAATTAGAGCCTTGTTTTCCTGTTTGGCCCTGTCAAGGAATTGCCTCCCGTTCAGAAGCATCATAGCCCTCCCTGTGCATACACCTGGAGATTCAAAGTTTCACTATAGTTGGTGCCTTTCCTCCTGTGATGGCTACTGTGCAAACCCTTAACCCTTGAGACTGGAGCTGCATAGGGAGTCTGTCAATCTTGTTAAGTTGTTCCCGATTGTTGTGGTATATGACTTCAAACGCGGGCTCACCTGTTGGTCATATGGCGGTCGTGTGGTTTTGGTTTTCGTCATTGCCTCTGTGATAAAGTATGAACCTTACATTGCCAGTTTGCGTTTCTAAAGCTCGCAAGTCACCCGCCTGTTATCAAGGAAACTTAGTTGTTTTTAAATGGAAAGGCCTCTGCCATGTCGATTATATGTGTGGTTATGTACAAATACCACGACTTGTTCGATTGATTGTTTTTTACCACAATGGCGAATTGTTGGTTGATGTACAGTCACTAGTTGGAGCTTGTGGTGATTTGGTTGATGGTTGACATGGGTCACAAATGCTTAGGGTTTCTCACACAGGTTGCGTTCTGTGTGTGGTGTTTTGCAAATGAAATATGGGGCATGATAAATATGTTCTCTCCGGGGCTGAATGATAATTGAACTGGGTAGCTATCGAAGGCATATCCACAACATCCTTCATTGGTTGAATAGCCCGAGTATGCACAACTTGGTTAAATCGCGATGCCACTTAAATGAACTAACCACTTAGTAATATACACAGTATCTGCACGATATGTTGAGTTATTGACATGACTAGTGTTTGTTGTGATAAGTCTAAATGTTGTATCGTGGTGTTTGGTTGGTTGCGCTCTGTTTGTAGTATGGATAGTTGGTTCTTACACTCAGTGATACCCTCAAAGTTCTTTTTTTTAAGCAAGTTGTTTATTGAAATCGACCGCTTGTTATTTATTGAAATCGACCACTGTTGATGACAATCGTGTTGGGTATTTGGCTCGGATTTTAAGGCGCATTGAGATGTCCTGTTCTACAGTGGCATGGTTACATTGCC
Source organism: Picea sitchensis (assembly GCA_010110895.2). Classification (NCBI taxonomy): domain Eukaryota; kingdom Viridiplantae; phylum Streptophyta; class Pinopsida; order Pinales; family Pinaceae; genus Picea; species Picea sitchensis. The sequence continues at coordinate 115,477 of SNQJ01S0018532.1, forward strand.
TTGGACATTTTCCCCCTGCATAGCCTATGTCAAAGTGTTGGCTGTTGGTTGTATAGTAAATTGTCATTTCAGACATGGCATGTGAGGTTTTGAGTGTTTTGGTCTTGATTATTTTACTATGTATATGTATGGGAACGGATATCATTATAGATCTTGATTGGCTCTATTATAGAAATAATGAGTTCATTGTTATCTTTGGAAACACTACTTTGAAATATAGATGTGGATTTGGGAAATGAATGACAATGATGGATGTTAATAATTATGGATTGGGAATGAGTGCTGTTGTTGACTGTAATAAAGTGCAGAATGTGTGAATAAAGGAAACAAAACCTCTTATAGATTGTGAGAATTACTTCTGTTTTGTAATGGCTGTGGGATGTTAATGGAGAATGAAGTTAGGCAAATACACAGGGATTTTACTCAGTCATCTGATTGTTGGTTGATGCATACTTTTCTTACTGCAAAATATGTTATGGATTGCTTGATTAATCTCATGAACAATAAACATTCCCCCCCCCCTCATCATCTTATTTTCCGCTAATTACAACCCCCTCACATATCCCATATTCATTTTGTTCACCCCCTGTTATGATGTTGATTACAACTAAGAGAATTTTTGTGGTAAGTGGATGAAGTGGCAGTGTCTTGGGTGGATTGTAGTGATGTTTTATTTGGTTGATTTATAATTGATTGTTGTTATCATTGAGCAGTGACCATTTCTTCTCCCCTTTCATTATATCATATTTTTTTCCAAATATAAACCCCTCACATTTCCCCAGAACACTGTTTCACCCCCCTGTTCATTGATTAACATTAGAACAATTTGTATGGATTGGAGTGCATGAGCCTGATACATTTTGAGACAAATCTAATTTGTATTTTTAAGGAGTTGTCATGCATGGTTTTTTAAAAAGACTATTTGCTAATCGTTAACATATGTAGGATGAGATTTTTCAGTCGGGGGAGCCATGGCCAAGGAAATAGAGGTAGAGGTAATTTGAACCGAGTCCCAAGAAGGCCTAGGTTTTCTATACATTTTGACGTTGATTCAGAAGAGCTTGGCCAAATGTTTCATGCCAGATTCTTTTATTGGATTGGGTAGGGAATAGTTCGACCTAGGCCTGAAAGGCCTCCTTTCCAAGCCCCACAATCCCCCGACATCCTTGTGCCTCCTCATGTCTCTTTACAACTTGAATTCCTTGAAAATGATGGGTGGTAGGAGATTGTTCACCCGCTAGTCTCCCAACACCATGGCTGGCCCAACTTGACTTTGCCTGCTCCTCCACCTTTGAAGCCCATTGTCCAGGCTACCTCTAACCACTCGCCAGTGCAATCATCCCATGCCAACAAGAGATTGAAGACTGAAGCTCACCATGCACTTGATAAAGGAAAAGCTACTGTTGCCCCTTCCTCACCCTCTGATGACTCTGACAAATCCATGTCTTCATAGATGCATTTGAGGGATGATTGTTCCCATGTGATCAGTGAGATAAAGCCTAAAGGCTCTTCCCAGCCCAAGGCAAATTCAGGAAAGTTAAGAGGTGACAACAACAACCAAGGAAGGGTTGCATCACAGACTGGAAAATATGGCTTTTGAATTTTATGTTGTTTATTGTTATATGACAGTGGACTTCGGGGATTTTGGACATCATGTTTTATTTTGGATATGTGAGTATTATTTTTGAAATAATTTCAATTTTCATGAGCTAAAATTGCCAAAAGTAAATATGTTGATGGGAGGCACAAGGAGGTGTGTTTTCTTAACTAATGGATTATGTTATGATTGATATGGTTTTTATGAACTAAAGGGAGTCACAAGGGGTCCCACCTACTATTTATTATTTATTGATGACCATTATTATAATTATTACTAGACCCCGCTAACTAAAGTTAGTTGAGTCTTTTAATTAACTTAACTAATGAGTTGGTTTAACTACTTCAACCAATTCTAACTTGTTAAAGGCAAGATGAAAGGGAGGAACAAGAGGAGGATAGAGGACAAACCATGCTAAGGTTTTGTTCTTGATTTTATGTTGAGATAGTTTAGTTTTCATTCATTAACTTATTCATCATAGCCTAATTCTCTTTTGTGATAGCAGTGTCTTATTGTAGACAACAATATTCAGGGTTGAATCAAACCATTCAAACACTTGTTCTTTAGAGGTGTTGATCTATCTTTGATAGTTTGTGTAGACTTGTCTATTGGTGAATTAATTTTCATGACTGAAAAAGGCTATTGTGCAGAGTCGAGTGGAGAATAATCTATGGCAAGATGATCCAGCTTTTAGAGTTCATTTTTGGTTTTCTGTCAGAGGTCCTTTTGTAAGTTCCATCGGGGATTTCTAAGTTTGACTTTGGTCCATTTTTTTTTTGTGAAGTTTTGTAAAGACAACGACTCTTTGGTGAATTGGAATGAAATAAAGGATTGCTTTATGTCTCATATATCTTGAATATCATCTTGGAATCTTTACTTCTGTTCTTACATTTATTTCAGTACTGATATGTTCAAAAAAATACATAAAAAGTGAATTTCCAACAAACTTTTTGTTGATAAAAGACTAGCCTAAGCACTTGTAATTAATACTTGTGAGTTAGGATATATATTTTTGTTGGCTATAAACAAAGGGTGATATTCCTGTCTACTTTACTTTAGCCAAGTAAAGTCTGAAAATGCTTGAGTAAGATCAACTCATATCTTTTCCTCAACATTTATTTGGCGACCATACTGGGGAGATCTTCAATATCTCTTTGGTTAAATTTTATACTCGATTTTCTTCGATGCATCTTTCTTTTTCTGATTTTGATTCCTTGAATGTTTTTCTATTCATGACTATTCCTGTTGCAAAAAAGACCAATATTTAGCCCGGTCTCCAAGACCAGACCAACATTGCTTTGAACCTGTTTCATACTATTTTAGACATTTCTAGGACCCGTGCTGAGCTTAACCGTTCTTTGGCAGCAATTGAAAGAGATATTCATATTCAAGAACATTTGGAAACTAGGCGTTGGCATCCTAGAAATCAGCAGTAACCTTTTGTTCCTTCAGTTTTGGCCTTTCTTTCATGTCCTTAGATTCTCGTGCTTCCAGAAGAAGAAGAGGCTTGTCACCTGAAATCAATCTTATTGTTGAAATAGGAAGAAGAAACATTGTGTTATCTTCCCAACAAAGTGCTCTAAGGAGAACTTTATCTGATTCATCTAGCTTGTCTTTCTTTTCCCCACCTATCATCCACAATATGGCATCTAGTGGTGGCTTTGGTGGCACTGGAAGTTCTCCATCTTCCCAATCTTCATTGTCATCAGTGATTGGTAGCTTGTACAACCACCATATCCCTGTCCAAATCTACTACAAACACCACCAAAGTCATTAAAAAGTATGGGCTTTTTCAGTTCGAAGAGGATGCCACAACCACACCATGGCATGTGTCCTCTCCTCTTAACCTAGCACCTACTACTCGCCCACTTCTGAAGTTTAAGGAGAATTTGCCTAAGTTTTTAGGAAATAACATTGTCAATACCAATGAACACCAATGTCAAAGATTATTATGGAAGAGCTAGGCTTATCTTGTACAAATGAAAATGCCCAAAACATGCTTTGCTATAATAGTCTACAACAAACAACCATAGGCGAGATTAAGGATGTAATCTTGGTTTTATGCGCTCATCCTGAGATAAGGACAACCCTTAACATTCATGTGATTGATATGCATGTAAGAAGTTATTCAATTATCTTGGGGAGAGATTGTAAAGCCCTAACAGGTGGATACCTATCGCTCGACGAGACACACTTATCTATTCCTCGGAATGGGAAGAATATCATAGTCCTTAGAGAAGGAATAATTTTGCCCTAAATAGAGAGTGTTCTGCAATCTAGCATAAACTATATCGAAGAAGACCTAGGAGTGTATTCCATATTCTCTGAAGAGGATAATATTCCTCTGGAGAGAATTGATTTAGAGGATGAATTGTGGTGTATGCAATTCGATGGTTCACACTCAAATGAGGGTAACGAGGCTGGTATTATATTGGTTTCCCCTGCAGGAAATATCCATAATCTGTCATACATGTTGGAGTTTACTTGCTCAAACAATGCCGCTGAATTTGAAGCTTTGCTATTAGGCATTGAGAACGCCCTTAATCTTGGTTGTGGTCACCTTTCAGCTTTCTGAAATTCTGAGCTTGTTGTGAACCTGATACGTAAGACATGCTTTCCTAGCAACACGCTAATGGAACAATATTCCCAATTTGTTTGGGAACTTGTCTCGAATCTCCTACTTTTTAACATCACTCATGTCAGGAAGGAGTTGAATTCAATAACTAATTGATTAGCTACCTTCACAACCTCTCCTACTTAACAACTCTTGCCTCACTGACCTGATTGTGCTTTCTAATCTCTGCATCATCCATGAATTTCTGAGAATGAAGAATTCTGGAAGGCCATACCTAACAATGAAAGCAATTGTGTTGTCATTCAAAATGAACCTCTCAAGCCTGAGGAGATTATATTTGTAGAAAATAATAAAACTTCTGAAGGCTTGACTCCTCTCGAGGGTTCATTTTTCTCCATGAAAGTTACGACACCTGGATCTTCAATGAATGTTAAACTATATATCCAAGGTTATGATAAGGAAGAGATGAGGTCTCCTGAGTTACTTGGTGGATTTCAAAAGGTTTTTTCTTGGTTTAATGTGGTTCTTCGTGGTATTTATCCAGGTCTTGTTCAACATGTCATGAAACCAACTAGGCAGAAACAAAGACTTGTTAACTCTACACTGAAAGCAACCTTTGGTAGGGAGTCGAGGAATTTCTCAAGGACTAAGATGTTTTTTTTAGTCCACCCTAAATGGGTTTCCAAATGGGAACCTGCTTTGAAGACCGTTGATAACATTAGAACTTACATTAGTCTTTGAACTTTTAGGCAAGCAATTATGAGAAATCCTTTACCCCCTCTCAGCATGAAAATATTTCTGCAACAGGTTGTGGAGTTACACTTGGAGCCCTTACTTGACAGTTTGTTTGGTTACCATAAAACCAAGGTAAAAGGGGAAAATATTCACAGAACCACTTTTATTACAAATTGTGATACTACGTCTTACAATTGCCTGCCTTTTGGAATATTTGATACCTATATCGCCTTAAGAAGGCCTATACACACAACTTTCGAGGAATTGGTCAGTCTCCATGTTTATCTTGATGATTTAATCATATGTGTCAAAAGGCTGATAGTTACGTCAGAGTGTCGAGTGTTGGGTCATTTCCAGATTACTTTTGTCTTGGACACTAACTCAGAAATTTTAAAGGAATTACGGGGACAATGGTTTTCTCACAGCACTAATAGTCCTCACTTGAAGTATTGCGAAGGACCAGCGTGAAATTTTTTTTTGCTGATTGGATCTTTCTGTATACTAGTATCTTAAGTTTGTTTTCAAATTTTTGTGCTCCCTTTTTCTGCCTTACGACACTTTGATTTCTTCTTTCTAAGTTCAATTTTTTTTTCTACGTTTTATTTCTGTCTTTTACCACTGCTGTTTTGATTTCTGCATTATTATTTCTGTTGCGATTTTGTCTTTATCTTCTTTTGGTCTTTGGTCAGGTTATATTGTTGGATCCATTCTGCCACAGTGACACTCCTGCAAAGCACTACTAGTCAATAACAGTCAAGCTTGCACAACTGCTATGATCTCTCCGCTGAAGGCCCCTTGAATTTGTTACATAGTTACGCTGTTATCTTACGAGGAATTGGTTGTTTCCCGCTTCTTCTTGCCATTTCTTCACTCATCGCGTTATTGAGAGAAAATCTATAAATCTTCCTCTTTCAGAATTAAGATCATATTACAGTCAAATGATTTTTCATACAGTGATAAAACCCCTCATACTTAACACTTTTCATGAGTTATTCTTAAATTCCCGGTCATCTTTCCATTAAATCCGCTCACTTTCCCCTGTTGCATAATCATTTGAGTCATGCATTCTTAAGATTACTGCTTTTGGTTTGTGAAACCATGAGTTCTAAGTTCCAATCTGTTGAAAAGAAATTTTCCCGTGGAGTCGCCAGTTTGTTGATGATTGAAAACATCAATGTAATTTCGCCCGCAAAGTGTTGCTAAAGCCTATTATTATATAAGACTAACTATTGCTAGTAGGTGGGACCCGCTTGAACTTTTGAAGATCATGTTTGTTCATTTTTATGATGATGCACTACAAGGGTTTACACGGTTGATGAGAATATGGTTGTCATTAGTTAAGCTTTGGGATTTTTTTCTTTTATGATACTACAACCTGCTATTCATTTATGGTATTTGTTCTTCTCGCACATGGACAACAAAATGTTAGTGAAAATTGCAGAAAGACATTTTGGGGAAAAGAAAAAGACTATATCTAATGCAAAAGAGACCTAGCTCTGCGATACTATATGCATGGAAATGCTTGTTGATAGTGGTTAAGTCCTAACTAACAAGAAAATGGCTATGAAATATTGTTAAGTTACATTTTTATATGCATATGGTGGAAATTTTAGTGGTGCATTTTGGCAAGGAGATAATACAATGGTTATGCATTGGTTGATGCAATCGATGTCTGATATGCTTATGTTATAAACCTTGGTGGCTCATGGAAGTAATGGATTTACAATTTTTATGGTACTTATGCTATTGGTGATGATTCTATTGTATAATGGTCAAGCGATTTATTTGAGTTATGACATGGGTGGCACATTTGGCAAGGTAGCAATGCAAATGGTTGAATTGTGGGCTTGGATTATGTTATGGTTTAAATGTGTTGATATTCTCGATGCATTGGTTGATTGATGGCGTTAATGAGGGCTCGTTGGTATGTAATATGGAGTAAATGTGATATAGGTGGAGGCGACGTGCATTTATTGCACATCACCTTTACCCTTCCCGTTGGTCGCCACCCTAGTCGGACTATTGTTTGATCTGGTTGTTGTAATTGCGCTCCGGATTTTTGGCAGGGTGAAACTGCTCAACCACCTCTCATCTTAAGGTTTCGATTAACATGTATGTCTCTTTTGGCCATTCTTGAGTTCACTTTGGTTATGAAATTTTTTTTGGCTCAGTTGTGTGGGTTTGTGTTTGTCATGAGTATTGCAACTGTGTGGATTTTTGGATTTAGAATGAAAAATGGATGGTCCTGCTTATAATTGTTTTGAGTTCATCGGATTTGGTGGTCTTCTTGGGTGGTAGTTTTTGGTTACCACTGCGTTTGTTTAAAGGGTTCTTAAATCATGCATGGATGGTTGTCTTCACGATTCTTGGGTTTAATTAGAGCCCTGCTTTCCTATTCGTCCCTGTCAAGGAACTACCTCCCATTCACAAGTGTCATAGCCCTCCCTGTGCGTACACCTGCAGCTTCAAAGTTTCACTATAGTTGGTGCCTTTCCTCCTGTGATGGTTACTATGAAAAACCCTTAACCCTCTAGACTATAGCTGCATAGGGAGTCTGTTGAGATTGTTAAGTTGTTCCCGATTGTTGTGGTCTATGACTTCAAACACAGGCTCACTCGTTGGTCGTATGGCGGTCATGTGGTTTTGGTTTTCGTCGTTGCCTCTGTGATAAAGTATGAATCTTAAATTGCCAGTTTTCTTTTCTAAAGCTTGCAAGTCACTTGCCTGTTATCAAGGAAACTCAATTGTTTTTAAATGGAAATGCTTCTGCCATGTCGATTAGATGTGTGGTTATGTACAGATACCACGACTTGTTCGATTGATTTTTTTTTACCACAATGGCGAATTGTTGGTTGATGTACAGTCACTAGTTGGCGCTTATGGTGATTTGGTTGATGGTTGACATGGGTCACGAATGCTTAGGGTTGCTCACACAGGTCACGTTCTCTGTGTGGTGTTTTACAAATGAAACATGGGGCATGATAACTATGTTATCTCTAGGGCCGAATGATAATCTAACTGGGTAGCTATCGAAGGCATATCCACATCATCCTTCATTGGTTGAATAGCCCGAGTATGCACAACTTGGTTAAATTGCGATGTGACTTAAGCAAACTAACCACATAGTAATATACACTTTCTCTTCATGATATGTTGAGTTATTGACATGACTGGTGTTTGTTGTGATAAGTCAAACTGTTGTATCGGGGTGTTTGGTTGGTTGCACTCTCTTTGTAGTATGGATAGTTGGTTCTTATACTCAGTTATAGCTTCAGAGTTCTTATTTTTAAGCATGTTGTTTATTGAAATCGACCGCTTGTTATTTATTGAAATCGACCACTGTTGATGAAAATCATGTTTGGTATTTGGCTGGGCTTTTAAGGTGCATTGGGATCGTCTGTTCTACAGTGGCATGGTTACATTGCCTTGGACATTTTTCCCCTGCATAGCCTGTGTCAAAGTGTTGGCTGTTGGTTGTATAGTAAATTGTCATTTCAGACATGGCATGTGAGGTTTTGGTTGTTTTGGTCTTGATTATTTTATTGCGTATATGTGTGGGACCACATATCATTACAGATCTTGATTGGCTCTATTACATAAATAGTGACTTCATTGTTATCTTTGGAAACACTACTTTGAAATATAGATGTGGATTTAGGAAATGTATGACAGTGATGGATGTTAATAATTACGGATTGGGAATGAGTGGTGTTGTTGACTGTAATAAAGTGTAGAATGTGTGAATAAAGAAAACAAAACCTCTTACAGATTGTGTGAATTACTTCTGTTTTGTAATGACTGTGGAATGTTAATGGATAGTGAAATTAGGAAAATACACATGGATTTTACTCAGTCATTTGATTGTTGGTTGATGCATATTTTTCTTACTGCAAAATATGTTATGGATTGCTTTATTAATATCATGAAAAATAAACATCCCCCCCCTCATTATCTCATTTTCCGCTAATTACAACCCCCTCACATATCCCATATTCATTTTGTTCACCCCCTGTTCTGATGTTGATTACAACTAAGATAATTTATGTGTTAAGTGGATGAAGTGACAATGTCTTGAGTGGATTGCAGTGAGGTTTTATTTGGTTGATTTACAGTTGATTGTTGTTATCATTGAGAAGTGACCATTTCTTATCCCCTTTCATTATATCATATTTTTTCCCAATAAAAACCCCTCACGTTTCCCCAAAACACTGTTTCACCCCCCTGCTCATTGATTAACATTAGAACAATTTGTGTGGATTGGATTGCATGAGCCTGATACATTTTGAGCCAAATATATTTTGTATTTTTAAGGAGTTTTCACGCATGGTTATTTAAAAAGACTATTTGCTAATTGTTAACATATGTAGGATGAGATTTTTCAGTCGGGGAAGCCATGGCTGAGGAAACAGAGGTAGAGGTAACTGGAACTGAGGCCCAAGAAGGCCTAGGTTTTCTATACATTTTGATGCTGATTCAGAAGAGCTTGGCCAAATGTTTCATGCAGGATTCTTTGATTGGATTGGGCAGGGAATAGTCTGACCTAGGCCTGAAAGGCCTCCTTTCCAAGCCCCACAAGCCCTTGATATCCTTGTGCCTCCTCATGTCTCTTTACAGCCTGAAGTCCCTGAAAATGATGGGTGGCAGGAGATTGTTCACCCGACAGTCTCCCAACACCATGGCTGGCCCAACTTGACTTTGCCTGCTCCTCCACCTTTGTACCCCATTGTCCAAGTTGCCCCTAACCACTCGCCAGTGCAATCCTCCCATGCCAGCAAGAGATTGAAGACTGAATCCCACCATGCATTTGATAAAGGAAAAGCTACTGCGCCCCCTTCCTCACCCTCCGATGACTTTGACAAATCTGTGTCTTCACGGATGCATTTGAGGGATGATTGTTCCCATGTGATCAATGAGATATAGCCTAAAGATTCTKCCCAACCCAAGGMAAATTAAGGAAAGTCAAGAGSTGACAACATCAACCAAGGAAGGGTTGCATCACAGACTGGAAAATATGGCTTTTGAATTTTATGTTGTTTATTGTTTTATGACAGTGGACTTCAGGGATTTTGGACAACATGTTTTATTTTGGATATATGAGTATTATTTTTGAAATAATTTCAATTTTCATGAGCTAAAATTTCCAAAAGTAAATTTGTTGATGGGAGGCACAAGGAGGTGTGTTTTCTTAACTAATGGATTATGTTATGATTGATATGGTTGTTATGAACTAAAGGGAGTCACAAGGGGTCCCACCTACTAGTTATTATTTATTGATGACCCTTATTATAATTATTACTAGCACACCCCCCCCCAACTAAAGTTATTTGAGTCTTTTAATTAACTTAACTAATGATTTGGTTTAACTACTTCAACCAATTCTAACTTGTTAAAGGCAAGATGAAAGGGAGGAATAAGAGGAGGATATAGGACAACGCATGCTAAGGTTTTCTCCTTGAGTTTATGTTGAGATAGTTCATTTTTCATTCATTCACATATTCATCATAGCCTAATTCTCTTTTGTGATAGCATGATCTTATTGTAGACAACAATATTCAGGGGTAAATCAAACCATTCAGACACTTGTTCTTTAGAGTTGTTCATCTATCTTTGATAGTATGTGTAGACTTGTCTGTTTTTGAATTAATTTTCATGATTGATAAAGGCTATTGTGCATAGTCGAGTGGACAAAAATCTATGGCAAGCTGATCTAGCTTTTAGAGTTCAGTTTTGGTTTTCTATTAGAGGTCCTTTTGTATGTTCCATCAGGGATTTCTAAGTTTGACTTTGGTCCAAAATTTCTGTGTGAAGTTTTGTAAAGACAATGACTCTTTGGTGAATTGGAATGAAATAAAGGATTTCTTTATGTCTCATATATATTGAATATCATCTTGGCATCTTTACTTCTATTCTTACATTTATTTCAACAAGTGATATGTTCAGAAAAATACATAAAAAGTTAATTTCCGGCAAGCTTTTTGTTGATAAAAGACTAGCCTAAGCACTTGTAATTAATACATGTGAGTTAGGATATATATTTTTGTTGGCTATAAACATAGGGTGATATTCCCGTCTACTTTACTTTAGCCAAGTAAAGTCTGAAAATGCTTGAGTAAGATCAACTCATATTATTTCCTCAACATTTATTTGGCGACCATACTGGGGAGATCTTCGATATCTCTCTGGTTAAATTTTATACTTGATTTTCATCGATACTTCTTTCTTTTTCTGATTTGGATTCCTTGACTGTTTTGCTATTCATGACTGTTCCTGTTGCAAAAAAGCCCAATCTTGAGTCCGGTCTCCAAGACCAGACCAACATTACTTTGAACCTGTTTCATACTATTTTAGACACTGCTAGGACCCGTGATAAGCTTAACCGTTCTTGGGCAACAATTGAAAGAGATATTAGTATTCAAGAACAATTGGAAGCTAGGCATATGCAACCTAGAAATCAGTAGTAACCTTTTGTTCCTTTAGTTTTGGCCTTTCTTTCATGTCCCTAGATTCTTGTGCTTCTAGAAGAAGAAGAGGCTTGTCACTTGAAATCAATCCTATTTCTTAAATAGGAAGAAGAAACGTTGTGTTATCTACCCAACAAAGTGCTCTAAGGAGAACTTTATCTGATTCATCTAGCTCGTCTTTCTTTTTCCCACCTATCATCCACAATATGGCATCTAGTGGTGGCTTTGGTGGCACTGGAAGTTCTCCATCTTCCCAATCTTCATCGTCATCAGTGATTGGTAGCTTGTACAACCACCATATCCCTGTCCAATCTACTACAAACCCCACCAAATTCATTAAAAAGTATGGGCTTTTTCAGTTCGAAGAGGATGCCACAACCACACCATGGCATGTGTCCTCTCCTCTTAACCTAGCACCTACTACTCACCCACTTCCGAAGTTTAAGGAGAATTTGCCTAAGTTTTCAGGAAATAACACTATCAGTACCAATGAACACCTAGTGTCATTTTCTAATGCTTGTCATAACATAGGGGCCAACGACAACGATACTTGCATGCGCTTAATCATCAATCCTTGGAAGGGAAGGCTGCGGCCGACTTTTTTGACCTTCCTCCTAAGATTTTTTCTACCTGGGAGGATTTAATATACTGGTTCAGATCCACTTACGGGCAATCCAAAAGCCCTACTGAGAAGTTAATGGAGTACAATAACGTCACTTACAAAGATGGTGAGACCATCAAGTATTTCAACTTGCGATTCACCAAGTTGTATAATCAAATCACCGAACTTATCCGCCCTCAGAACCAAGCCGCCTTCATGAATTACTATAATGCATTTCCTTCTCCTTATTGTCATAGGCTTGAAGAAAAGGCCATTGATAATCTCGGTTCTGCTCTGCACACTTGTTCAGAGTACAAAGAACATCTTAAACGAACTGGTCTACCCCAGGGAGAATCAGTTAGACAGACATACATGTTTGCTCTCTTACAACTAGTACAAGATATGAACAATCGTATGATACCATTTGAGCGGAAGGGTATTATCTCCGCTCCCACCCTCGGAGCTTCATCCTCTTTTGCACTTCCTTTTAGAAATCCGGTTGAAAATAGTTTTCAGCCCAAGGCTATTCTGCCTAGGAGTTGGTGTAAATTTTGCGATGAACACCATGAAGAATCCACGTGTGAGGTAAGGAAGAGTGCCAAAGACAAGATCTTTGGTAAAATACTAGAAGCCACTATCATTGTCCTAGATTTTCTCGAGCTAGAAGATGTCATGGTTATCAATACCAGAAACAAAGCCTATGCCCCAAAAGGCAAGTTTGGCCCTCCTTGCAGTTCTTCTAGCCCGATCTCATCCTCAACCGCTGCTGTGCCCCAGGTTCCTAAAATCCTTGAGAGTCAAATAATCACTCCTTCCCCCCCTTTTCCAAATACAACATCTTGGATCAATTGGCTAAGATCAAAGCAGATGCAATCCTCCTAGACATGGTTGCCATCCCTGAACAACAGATGCATCTGAAGCAATTCATGGAAGGGAAGGCTTATGTTGTCGCCAATCTTTCTAAAGAGGTAAGCGAAGAGAATTCTTCTGTAAATAAAGTAGGTGTACATAAATTTAGATGCCCTGTAAAATATCCCCCTTTTTATATTTCTGTAAATATCATGGATAAAATCGCCCATTGTTGCCTCATTGATGGTGGTTTAGGCCCAAGTTTTATGTCAAAGATTATTATGGAAGAGCTAGGCTTATCTTGTACAAACAAAAACACCCAAAGCATGCTTTCCTATAATAGTCCACAACAAACAACCATAGGTGAGATTAAGGATGTAACCTTGGTTTTATGCGCTCATCCTAAGATAAGGACAATCCTCAACATTCAGGAGATTGATATGCATGTAAGACATTATTCATTTATCTTGGGGAGAGATTGGCAAGCCCTAACAGGTGGATACCTCTCGCTCGACGGGACACATTTATCGGTTCCTCGGAATGGGAAGAATATCATAGTACTTAGAGAAGGAAGAATTTCACCCTACATAGAGAGTGTTCCGCAATCTAGCGTAAACTATATCGAAGAAGACCTAGGAGTGTATTCCATATTCGCTGAAGAGGATAATATTCCTCTGGAGAGAATTGATTTAGAGGATGAATTGTGGCATATGCACTTTGATGGTTCACACTCAAATGAGGGTAACGGGGATGGTATTATCTTGGTTTCCCCTCCAAGAAATATCCATAATCTGTCATATAGGTTGGAGTTCGCTTGCTCAAACAATGCCGCTGAATTCAAAGATTTGCTGTTAGGCATTGAGAATGCCCTTAATATTGGCTGTGGTCACCTTTCGATTTTCAGAAATTCCGAGCTTGTTGTAAACCTGATACGTAATAAATGCTTTCCTAGCAACAAGCTGATGGAACAATATTCCCAAACTGTTTGGGCACTTGTCTTGAATCTCCTATCTTTTAACATCACTCATGTCAGGAAGGAGTTGAATTCAATAACTGATCGATTAGCTGCCTTCACAACCTCTCCTACTCAGCAGCTCTTGCCTCACTGGCCTGATTGTGCTTTCCAATCTCTTCGTCGTCCATACATTTATGAGAATGCAAAATTCTGGAAGGCCATCCCTAACAATGAAAGCAATTGTGATGTCATTCAAAATGGATCTCTCAAGCCTGAGGAGATTATATCTGTAGAAAATAATAAAATTCCAGAAGGCTTGACTCCTCTCGAGGGTTCATTTTCCTTGAGTGTTGTAAGTGACAAAGAAAAATAGGAAGAAGATGTGTTACAACTGAAGGTGGTTGAAGCCATCTCCATGAAAGTTACAACACCTGGATCTTTAACGAATGTTAAAATATATATCCAGGGTTCTGATAAGGAAGAGATGAGGTCTGCTGAGTTACTTGGTGGATTTAAAAAGGTTTTTGCTTGGTTTAATGTGGTTCTTCATGGTATTTATCCAGGTCTTATTCAACATTTCATGAAACCAGCTAGGCAGAAACAAAGACTTGTTAACTCTACACTGAAAGCAACCTTTCGTAGGGAGTCGAGGAATTTCTCAAGGACTAAGATGTTTTTTTTAGTCCACCCTAAATGGGTTTCCAAATGGGAACCTACTTCGAAGACCGCTGATAACATTAGAACTTACATTAGTCTTTGAACTTTTAGGCAAGCAATTATGAGAAATCCTTTCCCCCCTCTCAGCATGAAAATATTTCTGCAACAGGTTGTGGAGTTACACTTGGAGCCCTTACTTGACAGTTTGTTTGGTTACCATAAAACCAAGGTAAAAGGGGAAAATATTCACAAAACCACTTTTATTACAAATTGCGATACTATGTCTTACAGTGGCCTACCTTCTGGCATATTTGATACCAATATCTCCTTAAGAAGGCCTATACACACAACTTTCAAGGAATTGGTCAGCCTCCATGTTTATCTTGATGATTTAATCGTATGTGTCAAAAGGATGATAGTTACATTGGAGTGTCGAGTGTTGGGTCATTTCTAGATTACTTTTCTCTTGGACACTAACTTGGAAATTTTAAAGGAATTACAGGGACAATGGTTTTCTCACATCACTAACAGTCCTCGCTTGAAGTATTGCGAAGGACTAGCGTGAAAAGTTTTTTTTGCTGATTGGATCTTTCCGTATACTAGTATCTTAAGTTTGTTTTCAAATTTTTGTGCTCCCTTTTTCTACCTTACGACACTTTGATTTCTTCTTTCTAAGTTCAATTTTTTTTGCTATGTTTTATTTCCGTCTTTTACTGCTGATGTTTTGATTTCTGCAATATTATTTTTGTTGCGATTTTGTCTTTATCATCTTTTGGTCTTTGGTCAAGTTATATTGTTGAATCAATTCTGCCACAATGACACTCCTTCAAAGCACTGTTAATCAATAACAATCAAGCTTGCACAACTGCTATGATATCTCTGCTGAAGGGCCCTTGAATTTGTTACATATTTTCGTTGTTATCTTACGAGGAATTGGTTGTTTCCCACTTCTTCTTGCCATTTATTCACCCATCGAGATCTTGAGAGAAAATCTATAAGTCTTCCTCTTTTAGGATTAAGAGCATATTACAATCAAATGATTATGCATACAATGATAAAACCCCTCATACTTAACACTTTTCATGAGTTATTCTTAAATTCCCAGTCATCTTTCCATTAAATCTGCTCACTTCCCCCTATTGCATAAGCATTCGAGTCACATATTCTTGAGATTACTGTTCTTGGTTTGTGAAACCATGAGTTCTGAGTTCCAATTTGTTGAAAACAAATTTTCCTGTGGAGTCGCCAATTTGTTGACGATTGAAAACGTCAACGTAATTTCGCCCGCAAAGTGTTTCTAAAGCCTATTATTATATAAGACTAAATAATGCTAGTAGGTGGGACCCTCTTGAAATTTTGAAGATCAGGTTTGTTCATTTTTATGATGATGCGCTACAAGGGTTTACACGGTTGATGATGCAGGAGCATCTCTCCAAGCAACCAGCCAGCTAGCCACATCAACGTGCATGCATTCATGTGCTGAAAGGGAGGCGCAACCTCATTTTAAATTTTGAATTGAATGTAATTAAATGTCTTAGGCTGGTGAGCCAGGAAAGCCGTGCCTTTGAGCAGGCGTTAGATAGGATCGGCTTTAATGCCAGGATCGACTGAGATCTAGATCTGATTCTGGACTAGACAGCCATTGATTGTAAATTTAATAGAGTAGGTGAACCTGGAGGGAAGCGCTAAGAGCCCCTCAGGTAAAAGAGATATTCAGATCTCATTTTGAGTAGTAGGCATGTAGGGAAGAAGAGAAGAGCCAAGGAGAGCTCGAGAACACTTTGTAAAATACAGGCATTTGCCATTTTAATATAACAGAGCAATTTTTCCTGCATTTCTGTCATATATGGATGTCTATGTGTGCTCTTTGTATATACTGTGAATATATGTTATGTGGATACATTCTGCAGGGGTTTGCTTGATTTCAGGTTCGAGAGATTCTTTGAGGCTTCATGCCATTGAGGGTATGACAGAGTGTTGCGAACTCTAAATGCCAGTGCATAGAGGAGGCACTTCTGAACTCTAAGGAGTCAGATAAGGATGTGCCAAGGCACATGACTGAGATCAACAACTCAAGAAGAAGACCTGTGAGGTTGCTGAACACCTCAAGAGGTAAGGCTGTGTAGCTGAAACACAGTTGCAGACATAATCACTGAGGATTCTGTAGGAGCTCTGCCAAGAGGGCATTGAGCGTATGTACAAGGTGATGAGGGAAGGAATTCTGCTGTGAGTTCAGAAGACTAGAATCTCTGAGGATTCTGAGAAGATACTCCGCCAGGAGGGCGTTGAGAAAACGTGCAAGCAGGCACAGGAGGACAGAGAACTCTTGGAGTTCTGTCACCATAAGCTAAGAGTCCACTGAGGGACCTTTATTGGGTTACTGAATACCCAAGGAACTCAGCTAGAAGATTGCTTGAGCAAGGGACCAGGAAGGCCTTTGTATTCTCCATCTGTGGGAGGAGAAAAGAGGAAGAAATCCCCTAAGGGGTCTGAGTGTTCGTAGAAGCTCATGACAGATAGCGTTGTGCGCGCGAGGACTTCACAGGGGTGCTGAAGTCAAAAGGAATCCTTTGAGGATTCAAAGAAAGAAAAGCTCAGGAGGAGTAGGCGGTTTCATACGCACAACTAGACTCAAGGGAGGAGCTCACAGAGGAGAACAATAAAAGGTCGAGGTCTTTGGAAGACGGGGAATTCATTCAAGTCTGGGAAGAAGGTCGGAAGAACGCGCACAGAAGCTCAGGAGGAAAAGCACAACTGCCGTTGGATTAGAGCAGGAAGGAGATCTGAACCGTTTGATTTCCTACGTCCAGGAGGAGCTCTGGAGGAAGCGCACAAAGGAGGAGACTGACAGTCGTCGGATCTCGCTCAAAATCCCATAAGCCATTGGATGGGGAAGAGTTGCACGGGGATTATCCTCTGGAGGAGGAGCGCACCAGGGGAGAGGATCTGAGCCGTCAGATCGGAAGCCGATACCCGTCAGCTGTTGGATCTACAGAAGTGGCACGGGGTTTAGACATCGGTAATTTGGCATCATCGGGTATTCATAAGGCTGAGAATATTGAGATGTCGGAGATCCCGGAAGTGAAGGTTTCATGTATCATAGAATCTCGATACGCGATTTCCCCGATAAAGAATCTAGCATGGGCCACACCGGAGTCAGGAGAGGACAGGTGGCGGATTATCGGAGATCGGGAAATCGACATTCCCGTGGATGCGGTGTTTGCACATTTCAAAACCGTGAACCCCGAATCCTGATAGGAGGGGTAAGGTCGTGGTCATGGGAAGATGATCACATGGACCAGGGCTGGGGATACAACGCGTCGGTAATCGGGGATCGGTGTTTCAAGTTTCCAGAACACTGTGGATGTGAAAACCCCAATAGTGGGAAACTCTGATAGGGGCTTATGACTGTGGTCATATGGCGATGGTCGTATGGACCTAGCCATAGCTGGTAGGGCCAAAGAGGGCAGAGAGCTGATCGGGGATCGGTGATTTGAGAGGTCTGTGACTCTCGACAACAGGATTTGTGAAACCCCGAAGCCCGATAACAATATTCCTGTGGGGAATTTGACCCCGGCCAGGTGCAGAAGGTCGAGGACAAAAGGGAAGAAGGACCTGTGGATTTGGGTTTTCTGCAAGAGTTCTCGAGGGAATTCAAGGGTCTGCTTCAACTGCGAAAGAGGATTTTTGAGAATGATCCTGTGAGCAGGGAGGTTACGCGAGGAGACCCTGCGGGGTGTTAGAATGGACCTCTCTGCGTCATAGTGGTATCAGAGCTGATGTCTTGTCTGTATACTTCAGACAGGAGGAGAAAGAAGAACTGAAGCACTCTGATACACATCAAATGTATCAGAGTGGGAATCTGTTTGTATATTACAGACAGAGGAGCAGGAGGAAGACAGAGTTACTGAAGACTCTGCAATGATTGTTGGCAGATAAGCAACAGTCAAGAAGACAGTCAATAGGACTGTAAGGAGATGAGGCTAGAGACACTCTTAGTGTGGAGTGACAACAACAGATCTTCCACGAAGGCAGATAGAGGTAGCAGGATGGCTACTGAAGGCCGCAGGAAGAAAAGTAAGGCAGAAAAGATTGCAGAGATGGATAGAGAGCTCGCTGATATACGAGCAGAGATAGAGAAGCTTGAACAACATATGCGGCAGAATGAAGAATTGGTTTCGATATGTGAACCCAAGATTGGACACAGCCTTGATGATTTTGAATTCGAATTGGGATCGTCTGATGATATCAAAGACTGCCAGATGGGCAGAGAAGAGGAAATTCTGGTTTGCCAGGTAAGCAACGAGTTGAGATCACTGCGGGATCTCACAGACTGCCAGGAGGGCAATAGTGAGGGATCAGATGATGATCTCGAAGACTGCCAGGAGGGCAGTAGAAGGTTTCCAATTCACCAAGTGGGCGAGGAAACAGAAATGGGATCGAAGATCTCGTGGACTGTCATGAGGATGGTCAAGAAATTTTACATTGCCAATTGGGCAATGATCAGAGATCGCCGTGGCATCTCAAAATCTGCCAGGAGGGCAGCAGAAGCGTATTGAACTACCAGGAGGGCAGAGATAAAAATTTGTGACCATCTGAAGGTCTCATGGGATCAGAGAAGAGTTCAAGTCAGCAAAAAGTGCTGCTGATGATGGGATCGGTTGATCTCATGGTCTGCCAGGGAAGCAGCGGAAGCGTCTCATATTGCGAGGAGGGCAGAGACGAGCAGATGAGACCATTTGAGGGTCTCATGAACTTAGAAGTGAGTTGGATTCAGCCAGGGGAGCTGACGGAGCAGATAAGCTCGAGATTTGATTGTGATCAGCGTGTACAGCTGACAGCAGAAGAAGATCAGAGGCACTGAATGATGATTGGGGGAATTTCAATATTCCTACCATTTGCCTAGGAGAAGGCAGAAAAATGTGTTGCAGATGATACAACAACAGCAGAGGAACAGTCATCTGAGACTGTCAAACATGAATTGGTGCAGATGGTAAAGAATGCCCAAGGAGAAGAAAGAAAAGAGGAGCGTTCTAAGGAACGTCTTGATAATTTGAACCAAGAAGCTGAGACTGCAATGTTGGATCTTGTAGCAGGAGAGGATGAAGAGAATGAGTGTTCTGAGGAACAACTCAACAATTCCAGGCAACAAGCTGAGAACGCTGTAGCATTGAAGTTGACAGCAGAGGAAGAGGACAAAGAAGAGAGTGAGCAATCTGAGGAATGGCTCAGTGTTTTCAGCCATGAAGCTGAATAGAATGCAACATGGGAGGTTGCAGAAGTAGGGAAAGAAGAAGCAGACAACATATGTTTTGCTGAGCTGTGGCAGCAGATAGAAGCCCTGGAGGAAAGGGTAAAGGTGTAGGGAAGGTACATCCAACAGGTGAAGTTGGAAATGGATGGAGAAGACATGGGAGATCATGGTGATCTTCTCATGTGCCAAAAATTTTTGCAGCTGAGGAGACTGCAACATTAGAGCCAACCATTGGAGCAGCTGGATGAAGTGATCAAGGAGATTAGCAGGCTGATGTTAGGGTCAGCAGGAACTGCCAGCAAGGAGCAACTGAGCAGAAGGAAAGAAGCAGCAGTAGAAGCAGCGCAACGGAAGTAGCAACAACAACAAAACGTAGCGGATGAACAACTCCAAAGATTCGTTTGGGATCCAGGAGGATTTCCAACAGCTACAGGGGAAGCACATGAGCAGGAGCTCATGAATTTTTGCAGCTGTGGAGTATGATGCAGGAGCATCTCTCCAAGTAGCCAGCCAACCAACCACATCAGCACACATGCATTCATGTGCTGAAAGGGAGGCGCAACCTCATTTTAAATTTTGAATTGAATGTAATTAAATGTCTTTGAGCAGGCATTAGATAGGATCATGCACTACAAGGGTTTACATGGTTGATGATGCAGGAGCATTTCTCCAGGAAACCATCCAGCCAGCCACATCAGCGTGCATGCATTCATGTGCTGAAAGGGAGGCGCAGCCTCATTTTAAATTTTGAATTGAATGTAATTAAATGTCTTAGGCTGGTGAGCCAGGAAAGCCGTGCCTTTGAGCAGGCGTTAGATAGGATCGACTTTAATGCCAGGATCGACTGAGATCTAGATCTGATTCTAGACTAGACAACCATTGATTGTAAATTTAATAGAGTAGGTGAACCTGGAGGGAAGCGCTAAGAGCCCCTTAGGTAAAAGAGATATTCAGATCTCATTTTGAGTAGTAGGCATGTAGGGAAGAAGAGAAGAGCCGTGGAGAGCTCGAGAACACTTTGTAAAATACAGGCATTTGCCATTTTAATATAACAGAGCAGTTTTTCCTGCATTTCTGTCATATATGGATGTCTGTGTGTGTTCTTTGTATATACTGTGAATATATGTTATGTGGATGCATTCTGCAGGGGTTTGCTTGATTTCAGGTTCGAGAGATTCTTTGAGGCTTCATGCCATTGAGGGTATGACAGAGTGTTGTGAACTCTGAACGCCAGTGCACAGAGGAGGTAATTCTGAAGTCTGAGGAGTCAGACAAGGACGTGTCGAGGCATAGGTCTGAGATCAACAACTCAAGAAGAAGACCTATGAGGTTGCTGAACACCTCAAGAGGTAAGGCTGTGTAGCTGAAACACAGTTGCAGACAGAATCACTGAGGATTCTGTAGGAGCTCTGCCAAGAGGCATTGAGCGCATGTACAAGGTGCTGAGGGAAGGAATTCTGCTATGAGTTCAGAAGACCAGAATCTCTGAGGATTCTGAGAAGATACTCTGCTAGGAGGGCGTTGAGAAAACGTGCAAGCAGGCACATGAGGACAGAGAAATCTTGGAGTTCTGTCACTAGAAGGAAAGAGTCCACTGAGGGACCTTTATTGGGTTACTGATTACCCAGGGAACTCAGCCAGAAGATTGCTTGAGCAAGGGACCAGGAAGGCCTTTGTATTCTCCATCTGTGGGAGGAGAAAAGAGGACGAAATCCCCTAAGGGGTATGAGTGTTCGTAGAAGCTCAGTACAGATAGCGCTGTGCACGCAAGGACTTCACAGGGGTGCTGAAGTCAAAAGGAATCCTTTGAGGATTCAAAGAAAGGAAAGCTTAGGAGGAGCAGGCAGTTTCATATGCACAGCTAGACTCAAGGGAGGAGCTCGCAGAGGAGAACAATAAAAGGTCGAGGTCTTTGGAAGACGGGGAATTCATTCAAGTATGGGAAGAAGGCTGGAAGAACGCGCACAAAAGCTCAGGAGGAAAAGCACAGCTGCCGTTGGATTAGAGAGGGAAGGAGATTTGAACCGTTTGATTTCCTACATCCAGGAGGAGCTCTGGAGGAAGCGTACAGAGGAGGAGACCGACAGTCATCGGATCTCGCTCAAAATCCCGTAAGCCATTGGATGGTGAAGAGTTGCGCGGGGATTAGCCTCTGGAGGAGGAGCGCACCAGGGGAGAGGATCTGAGCCGTCAGATCGGAAGCCGATACCCGTCAGCCGTTGGATCTACAGAAGTGGCACGAGGTTTAGACATCGGTAATTTGGAGTCATCGGGTTTTCATAAGGCTGAGAATATCGAGATATCGAAGATCCCGGAAGCGAAGTTTTCGTGTATCGTAGAATCGCGATACGCGATTTCCCGATAAAGAATCTAGCGTGGGCCACACCGAAGTCGGGAGAGGACATGTGGCGGATTATCAGAGATCAAGAAATCAACATTCCCGTGGATGCGGTGTTTGCGCATTTCAAAACTGCGAACCCCGAATCCCGATAGGAGGGGTAAGGTCGTGGTCATGGGCAGATGATCACATGGACCAGGGCTGAGGATATAGCGCGTCGGTAATCGGGGATCGGTGTTTCAAGTTTCCAGAACACTGTGGATGTGAAAACCCCTATAGTGGGAAACTCCGATAGGGGCTTATGAATGTGGTCATATGGCGATGGTCGTATGGACCTAGCCATAGTTGGTAGGGCCAAAGAGGGCAGAGAGTTGATCGAGGATCGGTGATTCGAGAGGTCTGTGACTCTCGACAACAGGAGTTGTGAAACCCCGAAGCCCAATAGCAATATTCCTGTGGGGAATTTGACCCCGGCCAGGTGCAGAAGGTCGAGGAAAAAAGGGAAGAAGGACCTGTCGATTTGGGTTTTCTGCAGGAGTTACCGAGGGAATTCAAGGGACTGCTTCATCTTCGAAAGAGGATTTTTGAGAACGATCCTGTGAGCGGGGAGGTTACGCGAGGAGACCCTGCGGGGTGTTAGAATGGACCTCTCTGCGTCAGTTGATGAGAATATGGTTGTCATTGGTTAAGATTTGGGATGTTGTTCTTTCATGATACTACATCCTGCTATTCATTTATGGTATTTGTTCTTCTCGCACCCGCACAACAAAATGTTAGTGAAAATTGCAGAAAGGCATTTTGAGGAAAAACAAAATACTATATCTAATGCAAAAGAGACCTAGCTTTGCGAAACTATATGCATGAAAATGCTTGTTGATAGTGGTTAAGTCCTAACTAACAAGAAAATGGCTATGAAATATTGTTAAGTTACATTTTTATATGCATATGGTGGAAATTTTAGTGGCACATTTTGGCAAGGATATAATACAATGGTTATGCATTGGTTGATGCAATCAGTGGCTGATATGCTTATGTTATAAACCTTGGTGGCTCATGGAAGTAATGGATTTGCAATTTTTATTGTAATTATGCTATTGGTGATGATTCTATTGTATAGTGGTCAAGCGATTTATTTGAGTTATGACATGGATGGCGCATTTGGTAAGGTAACAATGCAAATGGTTGAATTGTGGGCTTGGATTATGTTATTGTTTAAATGTGTTGATATTCTCGATGCGTTGGTTGATTAATGG